>PVHP010007655.1:0-55846 GCA_004024765.1 Zapus hudsonius | reverse complement strand
TTATGAACTGCACCAGAGGTAGCCAGTTTTTCGTTGTTTTTTTTTTTCCTTCCCCCTTGTATGTTGTTGCTGAGGGGGGCAATCTCTCCAGATATTCTCCCCCATCATGGCTCTTACATTCTATCCACCCCCTCTTCCACTCAGTTCCCTGAGTCATAGTGGGTGAGTTTTGAGTCTGCTTTGTGGTTGAGATCTTAAGTATCTCTGGACCTTTGCCCTGGGTTGTAATGGGTATCATTGGTGTCTGTCTCCACTGACCTTTCATGGGTTATCAGACTTGCCGTGGTGATTGGTCTCCTGTTTGTCTCATCACTTTCTCATAGGTTTCATTGGGCCCTGTGTGAAGGCTAGGGGTGGTTTGTCACCTGCCAGGATGTTAGCCATCATCTAATGTCTTGTTGATGGAATTGGGTTGCCCTGGCTCTCTTAATGCCTTCTGGAAAATACAAATAGAATCTCCATCGGAGAGTGAGATCAGTATAGGTTAAATGAGACAACATTGCTATTTTGGCAAGATACTAATGGGTGTAACCTCTCTGTAGCTCTCTGGTAGTGGGAATTTCCCTTAGGAGCCCAAGATCTTGGTCCCCATAGGATTTTTCCATGGATCCCAGTTCCAGTTAAGGGTTCCTTGTCACTAAGTGGGTCTCTTAGCCAATCAGGAAGTTGTTGATTACCCTTCTTGGTTTAGTGCTACTATTGCACAGATGAGCATTTCTTGACTTGCTGGTCTCTTCCATACAACCGTGTGTTCAGTATTCTTGTGACAACTGTCTATATTGCATATCAGTGGTCTCTGCTTTCTCCAAATATCATTGACCAATTTCCCCAGGCAGCTCATGCAACACCTTCCAGTGCTACACATGCTACCATCCGGGAGCTGGTTACCATTCTGGATCTAGCAGGATCTCTTGGTGTTGTTTGATGACACTCTGTGATTTCTTCAGCAATAGGGTCTTACCTTAGGCCTGGGACAGGTATTCAAGAGCTTTGACAGAAATCTGTCGTTTTGGGGACCTCGTGGGTCTCTTTGATCAACAGTTCAGTGTGGGAAGGAACCAGTAACTGGGACAGGGAGATGCAGGGCTGAGAAATTATTCTTGAGGTTAGGCTTTCTCCCATTCTATTCATGGACCCTCTTACCTGGTGGTGCCCTCAGCTTCCTCAGGAGCTTATTGTATTAAAGCTAGGGTTTTATGGTGTCAATTATTATTAGTTTAGTTTACTGTATGAGTCCCCTCAACCCTCCAGTTCCCCCCCCCAATTCTTTCCATTCCCTTTTACAGTCTCTCAGTTCACTGACAGATTTTCTTTTCTTTTTTTTTTCCTTTTCTTTTTTTTTTTTTTTTTGATTTTTTGAGGTAGGGTCTCGCTTTAGCCCAGGCTGACCTGGAATTCACTCTGTAGTCTCAGGCTGGCCTCGAACTCACGGCGATCCTCCTACCTCTGCCTCCTGAGTGCTGGGATTAAAGGTGTGCGCCACTACGCCAGGCTCAGATTTTCTGAATGTTATGGTTTAACATGGTTAGGAACCATATATGACAGAGAATATGTGGCGTTTGGCTCTCTGCTCATGTGTGTGGTCACTAAGAATGATCTGCTCCAAGTCTGTCCATTTTTCTTCAAATTTCATTATGTCATTTTTCCTTTCAGCTGCATAGAATTCCATTATTTTTTCTTGATGAATTGTGGTGCACCTGTATTTGGTACATACATTTTTATGATGGTGATATTCTCTTGTTGGATTGTTCCCGTGATGAGTAAGACGTGTCCTTGGTTGTCCTTTTGAATTGATTTTGGTTTGAAGTCTAATTTGTCAGATATTAGTGTAGCAAGCCCTGCTTGTTTTTTGTTTCCATTAGCTTCGAAGATCATCTTGGAGGTTCCTGTCTTTAGAGGTGAGGTGTATTTCTTGGAGGCAGCAGATGAAGGATCCATTTTTCTGATCCATCCTGCCAGTCTGTGTCTTTTTTAAAATATATGTTTATTGTCCATAATGAGTTACATTATTTAGTGGGCAAACAATGAGTTGTTATCCTGAATTCCCCAATGTCCCCCCTCCTAATCCCCAATCAGCTGGATATCCTCCTCCATGCACCATCTGGATCAGTCCTTGTGGCAGGGGACCATGGATAGCCTAGTACTCAGCCTGGTTCTCCTGGCCCAAATGTGTTGTTACTGAGGGGTACCGTGTCTCTGGATAGTCTCCCCTACCATGGCTCTCACAATCTTTCTGCCCTCTCTTCCGCTCTGTTCCCTGAGTCGTGGTGGGTGAGTATTAAGGCTGCTCTAGTGTTGTGAGCTTAGGGGTCTTTGCGTCGAAAATTGTTGGTTTCTGTCCCCCTGGCTTATCCTGTGTTGATTGAATGGCTTGCCAGTTTTTATCAAGTATGTATTCGGTATCAGGATCCTTAATAATTATGCAAGATTGCAGTTATATATTAGTTACTGTGACCAGATACCTGGCAAGAAGCAACTTAAGGGAAGAACAGTGTATTTTGGCTTACAATTTTTAAGATAACTAAATTATTTATTTGTTTTTGGTGGTAATAGGGATGGAGCCCATGACCTTGCACATGCTAGGGAAGCACTCTGCCACTCCCAGGCCTTGGCTTACGGTTTTATGGGATGTATTCACCTCCATATTGCTGGAATGAACTTCCAAACTGTAGAAAGGGACTTACTTGAAGCTTATCGATCCAGGGGAAGTTCTACAATGGCAGAGGAAGCTGGTTCCCATTCATAAATCCAAGCAGAGAGACAACACCAGCCAGCCCACACCAAAACCAACAACAAGCAGCCCAGCCCACCCCCCCCCCCTCTTCCTGGGCAGAACTCAGACCTCTTTGCATACCTTTGGGCTAGAAATCAGATCTGCCCCCCCCCCAAAGAGACACCCCCTCCAGCCAGGCAGTTAGAGGCAAGCTTTAATAAATCACTTGAGTCTATTGGGAGACACACATTTAAACATAGTCCATCAGAGCAGGGAAGGCACGGCCCCAGGAGGTTGTGTCCTCAGCCAGGAAGCAGAGAGAGGGAGATGCTGGTGATCAGCTTGCCTTCTCCTTTTTGTTCAGTTTTGGACGCTGGTCTATGGCATGGTGCCACCCACATTCAGGGTGAATTCCATAGTGAATTCTCTCTGGCCCAGAGGCATGTTTCCTAGATGATTCTTGATCTAGTCTTGCTGATGGTGAAGATCAACTATAACGCATGACCCTCAAGAACAGTATATTTCAAAGCCACCAGCAACCCTTCCAGTGACATCTGAAGGCTGTCCCCAACAGTGAGTCAGCAGGACCATGGGCTGGTGACAAGACTACCTGGTCCCGTGACAGCAGCATCTGCTAGCTGTGTATCATTCGATATGTGAAAAGGCTCCAATAAAATCAGAATGTAAAAGATATTCCTGATTTTTTCACTTACATACCAGGTTTTCATAACAAGTCTTCTTCTTGCACAGTCAGGCTGATGGAAACATCCCCCGGCATATGTGAGCATGGGACCAGAGTGTGTCTCTTCTGACTGAGGGCCTGGAGCATCTTCTGCAGATAAATTTATTAAATGGAAGAGCCAAACGGCTACTCTGAAACCTAGATATCACTTTTATGAATATGAAACCTGTTTCCATCTTCGAGTTGTGTAAATATAATGTTATTTCAAATAAAATGTTCAAATTTTTAGAGAAAAAACTTCAAGCGTCTCCCTTTGGATAGCTATTCTGCAGTTTAAATCGCCTCCAGTCTCATGAAAAGCAATAAAATTTGAATTCTGGGTCTATGTCGAATTCCTATGGGGCCTGTAAATTAGCAGACTGAGCCTGGACCACAGCTGTCAGGACAGAGAGAGACACTAACCTGATCTGGAAATCGATGGTGCCTCCACCAGCATGAGGCAGCTGTTGCTGCTGTGTATGTATTCATGTATGTGACAGCCTGCATGTGGACGTCAGAGGACAACTTGTGTGTGTCAGTCCTTGCCTTCACCTATGTTGAGGCAGGTGGTTGGTCTTGTTCTTGGTTCACTGCTCCATTTACCAGGCAAGGTGAAATGCAAGATTCTGGAAACTTCTCCTGCCTCTGCCTCCCATCTCCCTGTAGGTGTGTTGGGATTACAAAGCCCGCTATAGTTTCTGGCATTTTTGTGGAATCTTGGGATCCAAACTCAGGCACTTTTGTTTGCAAAGCAAGTGCTTCATCCGCCGAGCCATCTCCCCAGCCCCAAGACTAAATCTTTTGGTAGTATTTTTAATTTTTCTTTGTAATTAATTTTTAAATTAAGCCTTTTGGGGATCCTACCTGTATTAGTTACTTTCTTTTTAATTATTTTTGGGGGGTGGGAGTGAGGTAGGGTCTCACTCTAGCCCAGGCTGACCTGAATTCACTATGTAGAATCCCAGGCTGGCATCGAATTCACGATTCTCTATCTCTGCCTCTCAAGTGCTAGGATTAAAGGTGTGTACCACCACACCCAGCAAGTTGATTTCTTGTTGTGACTGAATAGCTGGCAAGAAGCAACTTAAGGAATGGTTTATTTTGCCACACAATTTGAGGTTTTAGTTCATCATGGCAGAGAAGTGGTGGCAGGAGCCTGAGGCAACTGGTCACCTTCAGTCCACAGTGAGAAAGCAGAGAGTGATGAATGCTAAATGTTCAGCTTGCTTTCTCCTTTGTATTCCCTTTAGGATCTCACCCTCTAGGACAGTTCCACCCAGTTACAATGGTCCTCCCACCTCAATTAACCTAATGAAGGTAATTCCTCTCAGGCATACCCAGTTAGTATCTATGATGATTCTAAAATCTTTCAATTTGACCACTGGAGATTAACCATCTCAAACCTACCACTTGTCAACTTGACACTTAAACATAACACTTTTTTTTTTTCTTGAGGCAGGGTTTTACTCTAGCCCAGTCTGATTTAGAGCTAACTGTATATCCCAGGACTGGCCATGGACTCATGGTGATCCTCCTACCTCAGCCATCTAAATTCTGGGATTAAAGGTGTGAGTCACCACACCTGGCATAAACATAACATTTTTAAGCCCTTGTCCCCATAGGCTCATGGCCATCTCCTGATGCAAAATTCGTTTAATACCTCTTCAAAAATCCCTGTAGTCTTTTACAATCTCAACCCTATTTAAAAGTATAAGCGAGGGCTAGAGAGATGGCTCAGCAGCTAAAGCTCTTGCCTCTAGTGCCTAAGGCCCCGGGTTCAATTCCCCAGGACACACATAAGCCAGACCCACAAGGTGGTGGCCCTGGTGCTTGCTCCCTCCCTCCCTCTCTCTCTCTCCCTCTCTTGCTCTCCCTCCCTCTCTCTCTCTCTCTCTCCTTGAAAATGAATAAATAAATAAAAATAAAAATAAATAAAAAAGTATAAGCGAGTCTCTTCTGAGACTCAGGCAGTCTTGTACCTATGAACTCCTATAACAACAAAATACAAGTTGCATACTTCCAACATAGGATGGCACAGAGGAATCATTCCTGAGCCAAAAAGGAAGAACAGGGCACAGCAGGAAAGATCAGACCAAAGCAAGGCTGACCCCAGCAGGGTAAAGTCCATGTCCAGCATCTAGGGCTCAAGGTGGAATTATCTGAGCTTCAAAGGGCTTGGGTTCCCACCGCTCTCCTACTCTGCTGCCTGCGCCATGTCTCTTGATCCAGCTCCATGCTCAGCTTGTAGACTTCCTCGGCATACATCCTATGGTTCTTTCATCTCCAACATTCTGGAGTCTCCATTGCTACTTATGATTCACTGCCTTACCTTCATTCAGTGGCTTCTTAGGGCCTTCTTTCGGAGACTCCTTGCCTGACCTCAGTGGTTCTCTGGAAATTTGGTGAAATACTCCATGACCCCCTCACTCTTACATCTTTCATGCATCCAAGATTATTACCACATGGTGATACTGGCAAGTTCTGTTACCGGCTTGGAATAAAGCCTGCCCTCCCTCACCACCACTGGCTTTAGACCTCAGGTGTAGAAGCCTCTGTATGCCTAAACTGAATTTAGGAAAACATTTCCCCAGGCTGTTGTATTTGAGTAGGAAACTCTTCTCAGTTTAGGCTTTCTTCTTCTTCCAAGTGAATTTGGATTTTCACTTGAAATACAGAGTCTCGCCCTCAGTGCACCTTTACTATTATTGTTCCAGTGCAGTACAGGTTTCTATTCAGTGGTGCTTTAACAATTTCAGCTGCTTTCTCAACACCTGCCTGAACTATGTCAAGATGTCTTCCAACAAACAAACCAGTGCATTGCATTTGAGTTCAGCATCATTTAAGTTCTTGGGATGAAGGCGTAATGCAGCCAGATTTTTTTCCTTTTTCTTTTTTTTTATTAGTTAGAAACTTTGTATGGACACATCATGTGTTAGTACCAACATTTCCCTTCTTCCTGCCCCCATTCCACTGACGAGCCCTTCTCAGTGGGATTGCTGGTGTTCACCATGGGGTTATGGGTTATGAGTTATGAGAGCAGCAGTCAGTCATGGGGAGGGCGTGGCAATGACTCTGGATATTCCTTCACACTCTGTGGCTCTTACAGTCTTCCTGCCCCTCTTCCACAAAATTCCCTGAGCTATAGTGGGTGTGATTTAAGTCTACTTTAGTGTTGAGCTCTCAGCAGCTTCTGGATTTCTGCTTTGGTATGATTTGAGTATCCTCAGTGTCTCTGTCCATCACCCTGGCGCAGGTTGTCAGGATCACCATGGAAGCAGGTCTTCTTGCCAGTTCCTTTGTGGTTTCACCTGGACCCTGGCTGATGTTCAAGGGGTGGTTTATCTCCTCAGTCTTCGCTGCCTTCCTCAGTAAGCAGGCTTCCACAGAGGCTCTCTGCCCTCAAGAGCCCAGATATTTTTTGATACCATGTAACATGAACTTCCTCTAATCCAGTTTCTGTTAGAGTCCTTATTCCTCTCTGAGACCTCATGAGCCAGGCCTCCACATTCATATTTCATTTTGTTTGTTTGTTTGTTTGTTTGTTTGTTTTTCGAGGTAGGGTCTTGCTCTAGTCCAGGCTGACCTGGAATTCACTCTGTAGTCTCAGGTTGGCCTTGAACTCACGGCAATCCTCCTACCTCTGCTTCCCGAGTGCTGGGATTAAAGGCGTGTGCCACCACGCCCGGCTCCACATTCATATTTCTCTCAGCATGTTTGGCTTTTAATCTCCTGCCAAAATAACCCAATAAGCTCTACTTGCAGTATTCGAGGCCTTTTTTTAGCCCAAAGATCAAAATTCTTTCACATTCCTCCGACAAATCATTTGCAAAGGTTTGCTAACCATATGGCCAGGTTTATCAATTATCAAATAACCCCACTTCTTAATACCAATTTTCTGTATGTTAGTTTCTCATTGTGGCCAAATACTTGACAAAAAGCAAGTTAAAGAAGAAAGGGTGGCAGGAGTTCTAGACATTTGGTTATATTCAGTCCATAGTGAGGAAGCAAAGAGTGATGAATGATGACTGCTCGTCTTGCTTTCTTCTTTTTATTAAGTCTAAGGCCCCAGCTCATGGTGGGTTTCCACCCATAGTTAGGGTAGGTCCTTCCACCTTCATTAATCTAATCAAGATAATCCCTCATAGGCATGCCCAGAGATTTGTATCTGGCTGTACTTATAGCTGGTTCTAATCCTGCAAAGTTGACAACCAGAATTTAACCATCACAGCAATTGTCCTATAAAATTAACTTTTCAGGATTTAGGTCTAATGTCAATGAAAAATAATATTTCCTTCTCTGGTTATGCATGCCCACCTATGCCTGGACATACTCAATCAATCTCATTTAGCTTAGAAGCTAAGCAGGGCCAGGCATGGTTCATACTTTGATGGGAGAAAATAACATTCCCTTTGTGAAAATTTACACTGTGATTAATTTTGTCTATTTAGATGCATTTTTCACATGGAATGTTGTGAAAAGTCTACATATTGGGCAAAGTTTATAAACAGTGCAGCCATTATTGCACTAGTTCTTAGAGCACTTTTTTTTTTTACACAGAACTGAAATATGGCATAAAGTAGTGAAATATGTTGTCCAAATCTAATGAGCAATGAAGACAGGGTTTGCTCCCTGGGCCTCTTGTATAGTTACTGATGAACTCTGCCTGGCAGCACTTGCCAGTCCCCCATGAGTTATGTATTATCTCTTATTTTTATCCCTCTGAGCAATAATAGTTATTTCCATATCCTCATTGGCCTTGGGAACTCTCTAACCTAATGGCACACAGACCAAAATGCTCACATTTATCAGGAAGTGCCGGTTTCCTGGGTATGTTGTATGTTATCTGAGCTTTTCTAAATTTTCTGTGTTTTTGTTATGCATTGCTTTTGAGTATTTGTTTGTGAAAAGTTGCTGTTTGCCTTTTTTTCCCATTAAAAGCAATGAGCAGCCCCTTAGTTTTCTCACTGTCCCCACCATTTGGAGATCCCTGTCGCTATTGCCTTCTCATTTACAGTATGTGTACAGTGCACATAAAATGTGCAGAAATTGAGAATTCTAGAAAGAAATCTGCCACCTGGCACTCTCATCACCCACAAATGGTTCAGTACTCCACATTCCTGGGCAGGAGTCTGTTGCTGCTGCCCTGGTGTGCCTGCCAGGGCCCTCTGGTTCTCTAGGCCCGCCTTGTCCATTTCCACCTTCCCAGTTCTCTCTCACCCTGACATGGCTGGTTTGGAATAGCATTTTAACAGCAGTGAGTTCCTCTCTAAGATCCAAGATTTAAACCACCTGTTAGATCTTGCATGTAACACAAAATAGACAGAGCCATAGGACACTCTGTTGGTGAACCCCAGGGGTCTCCCGTGGTGTGTGTAATGGAGGAGTGTGCAGCACAGAGCATTCCCAGGAGCTGGTGTCCACTGGGGTTTGGAAATCCAAATACGTGTTGAGGTGTTTTATTAGAGTTATTAAAATGTCATCCCAAAGGATCCTAAGTCTATAAAATGCTTTATTTGGTTTTCAATTGGAACAAATATAAAATTTTGCCTCCTACCTAGTACCCAGCATAACTCCCTAAGACTGTAGATAAAAAGATTGAGAGACAGGTCAGTGAAATTCCCCATACATATTCTACTCATATTTCTTTTTCCATATTTCTTCTCAAATCCTAGTTTTTAATTCTTTATTATCCTTGACTATATATATATATATATATATGTATATATATATGTGTATATATATATATATATATATATATATATTGGTTTTTGAAGGTAGGGTCTCACTCTAGCTCAGGCTGATCTGGAATTCACTATGTAGTCTCAGGGTGGACTCAAACTCATGGCAATCCTCCTACCTCTGCCTCCCAAGTGCTGGTTATTAAAGGTATGCTCCACCTCACCCAGCTTAAAAAATATTTTTATTTGTTTGCTCATGTGTGTACATATGTGGGTATATATGTGGGTATATATATATATATATATAGGGATATCATGACCTCTTCTCACTGCAAACAAACTCCAGATGCACACATCAGTTTTATATCTGGCTTTCCATGGGCACTGGAAAAATGACCCCCTGCCAGCAGATTTTGCAAACCAAGTGCCTTTAATTGCTGAATCATTTCCCTAGCTCTCAAAACTTAACTATGAGCTGATTTTATAATCTTTATATTAACCAACCTTAGTGAGGTTTTAGGAAACTGGACATTTCTAGCACTACTGCTGAGCTTGTTAATTGATTTTACTTTTTCTGAGGGAGATGTGTATCAAAAACCTTTAAGGTCTGGAATAAACCTAACCAAGGAAGTAAAGGATCTCTACAACGAAAGCTTTAAAACACTCAAAAGAGAAATTGCAGAAGACACCAGGAAATGGAAAGATATCCCATGTTATTGGATTGGAAGAATCAATATTGTGAAAATGTCAATTTTACCAAAAGCAATCTACACATTTAATGCAATCCCCATCAAAATTCCAATGGCATTCTTCACTGAAATAGAAAAAAATCAATCCTAGTTGGAATCACAAAAAAAACCTCGAATAGCCAAAACAATTCTAGGCAACAAAAATAAGGTTGGCAGTATCACCATACCTGATTTTAAGATATATTACAGAGCCATAGTAACAAAAACAGCATGGTATGAAAATGGACACATAGATCAATGGAACAGAATAGAGGACCCTGATGCAAACCCAAACAGTTATAGCCATCTGATTTTTGACAAAAAAGACAAAAATATTCACTGGAGAGCCAGGCGTGGTGGCGCATGCCTTTAATCCCAGCACTCGGGAGGCAAGGGTAGGAGGATCACCATGAGTTTAAGGCCACCCTGAGACTACATAGTGAATTCCAGGTCAGCCTGGGCTAGAGTGAGACTCTATCTCAAAAAACTAATATATATATATATATATATATATATATATATATATATATTCACTGGAGAAAAGACAACCACTTTAATAAATGGTGCTGGGAAAACTGGTTATCTATATATAGAAGGATGAAGATAGATCCTTATCTCTCTCCATGCACAAGAATCAAGTCCAAATGCATCAAAGACCTCAACATCAGACCTGAAACTCTGAAACTGCTAGAGGAAAAAGTAGGGGAAACATTTCAACATATTGGCCTAGGCAAGGACTTTCTCAATATAACCCCAGTTGCTCAAGAAGTAAAACCACTAATCAACAATTGGGACCTCATGAAATTAAGACACTGAACAGAGCAAAGAGGCAACCTACCCAATGGGAGAAAATCCCTCCAGCTATACATCTGACAGAGCTAAATAATAAGAAATCAAGCAACCCAATCAAAAATGGGCTACAGAACTGAATGGAGTTCTCAAAAGAAGAAATTCAAATGGGTTATAAACATCTAAAAACATGTTCTACCTTCTTAACAATCAGGAAAACGAAAATTAAAATTACTCTGAGATTCCATCTCACTCCCGTCAGAATGGCTGTCATCAAGAACACAAGTGACAATAAATGCTGGTGAGGATGTGGAACCTTTCTACACTGTTGGTGGGAATGTAAACTGGTACAGCCATTGTGGAAAGCAGTGTGGAGGTTCCTGAGACAGCTGAAAATAGATTACCATATGACCAGCTATCCCACTCCTTGGCATGTATCCTAATGACTCTAGTCACTACCCTAGAGATACTTGGTCTTCCATGTTTGTTGCAGCTCTATTTACAATAGCTAGGAAATGGAACCAACCTAGATGTCCCTCAACTGATGAATGGATAATGAAGATGTGGTTTATTTATACAAGGGAGTACTATTCAGTTGTAATAAAAAATGAAATTACGAAATTTGCAGGGAAATGGATGGATCTGAAAAGGATCATACTGAGGTAACTCAGGCTCAGAAAGCCAAACCCTGCATGTTCTCCCTCATATAATTGCACACCCAGTAGCCATAGATTGTTACTAGAAAAACTTCAGTGCCAGAGATGGGATACCTTCCAGTGAGTTGTTGGTCAGGGAGGTTCCTGAGGCCCCCAAAACATTTCAGGCCATTGCCAAGGCTCTTGTTTGCCCACTAGAATGAGATGGTAAGACCCTATTGCTGAAGACCACATGTGCTTGGGCTGCAGGTCACTCACTGAGAAATCAAGCTGGAACTGAGCTGGAATCCTCCTCCCTGTTAACCAGCTGACAGAAAGCTGGAAAAAGTTATGGCTGCATGCAGCCCTATGGAGAGAGAAGTCATCAATGGTGGTAAACAGCAGCGGACTTTAAGATGGGCCAGCCAGGCCAAATGTACCAACTGGTGCAATAGTGGCATATATGTTGTGGGGGAAACCAATACAATAGATCTCTGATTGGGTTGGAGGCCTGTTCCATGGGAGGGAATACATGCCTGGTACTGAAGACCTAGTTGAAAGCCTATGGTGGAGAAGGTCATGAGCCCTTGGGGAGTAACACCTGCTGTTGCCTGGCTAAATGCATATATTAAGCCAACCAAACTGCCTTATAAGCACTTTTTTTTTAAAAAATGGGCATAACAGTATAATAATTCTGCTCTCACTTTTGGCTAGAGAAGTTTCTCTTTTTCAGATGGCAGTGACCACTGGGATAACTCAAAAGACACCAAAGTTCTGAGAAGAAGTGACAGTGGAGTGTTCAGCACTGGGAAATCTCTATCACACTTCCCGAAGCTCAGGTCTATTGTGGAAGAGGTGGTGGAAAGATTTTTAAGAGCCAAAGAAAGGGTAGCACTGCTTACCCAATGCAAACTTCCAGACACAAAACGGCCTTGATATTCATGACTTCTCAATGCCTGATAATACCTACACATAATGGGAGGAAAAGATGATGACACCGAAACAAAACAGAGACTAATTGAGAGGGGGAGGAGATATGGAGGAGGGTGGGGAGGGAATCTTAATGGTTTATTATCTATAATTATGGAAACTATCAAAAAAAAGAGATAACAATAAAAAAGAAAAACCTTTAACATCCTGTAGGACCTGAAATTCAGCTTCTAGAAAATGAATTTCAAGCCAGGTGTGGTGGAACAAGCCTTTAACACAAGCACTCAGTAGATCAATGTGAGTTCAAGGACAACCTGAGACTACCTAGCAAATTCCTGGTCAGCCTGGGTTAGATGAGACCCTTCTTCAACACCCCCCCCCTGAAAATGAATTCCAAGTAAACAAACAAAGACACATGCAAGTATTCCTGCATAAGATTTTCATCCAAGTGTTTCTATAGTAGTAAAATATTCAAAACAGTGAAATATTCATATTAATAAGGCATTTTAATAACCTCTCTCATAGCCATTCAGTGACATATTACACAGCTGTTAAAAATGTTTTTGAAGACTATTTAATGCTGTGAGAGAATTATATATTGCTAATTGAAAAAAATAGGTTACTAAACTGAAAGATAACAAAATTCTAATCTTTTTTTATTAAGTGTGTATATATGCATTCTAAAAAAACCCAAAACAAAATATATGAAGGTATTAAAAGAATTGATTGCTTATTGTGGATGGTTCTCAATTCTTTTTCTTATTGATATATTTTTATTTTCTGTTTCCACCACAAAAACCCCAAGAAAATTTCTGTAATAAATACATATGGGTTTAAGATTATATTTCTGGGTTAATTTACATGTGTGTGTCCATAGCTTTGAAATAGCTTTTGGAGCATAATAAATATAATAAAACTAGCAGCTGTTTCAATAATAGAATAGTAAGCCTTAGCTCCACAAGTATAAAAATACAGATAACCATGCCTCATGAGAAACTTGGAGCAATTTTTTAAACCTTATCTGAAGTGATAAGCAACCTTTACTCTCTTTACTACCTGCATTTAATCTTCTGGTCATTTGATCATGCTTAAGCAGGAGCCGAGATACTGTGTGACGGCAAATATTTATTTGTCCTCTCGTTCAGCAAATATTGATGGTTTGTTTTAGCATAGATATACATGTTCTGACTTTATAAGGGTGATCGGACAGCAATGCCTAACTACATCCATCAATCTTAAAAGACAGGCTTTTTTTCTTACCTTGTTAGCAAAATCATATGAGTGATTAATATACTAAAACCCTTCTGGTGTTCCAGATAATTGAAAGCCTTAGAGAAAATTACAGATGAATGTTAGTGTTGTCTTCAGGTCACAAGGGACTGTTCCTGCTTTTAATTAACTCTAGAGCGTTTGCTCATGAAGTGGACCTCGCACTTGTCACTTGTGTTCACCATAATAGCATGACTAGCGTTGGCCTTTCCTCCAGGGACTGTGGGGACCGGATTCTCTTGGCTACTGAGTGTGGAGTACAGGGTGAGGCCTGAAATCCCCAGTAAGTTTCAGTTCAGCCCCAGGAGGCATGAAGGCAGGAGACATGAAGGCAGAGAGGTGGTTATGGATGGAAGTTTCCAAGGGGAGTTAGGAAGATGGGAGGAGCCAGGAGAATCAGCAGATACTTGTTTTATTTTAAAATCCGTAATGAAATCTAACACTGTGAATGCTAATTAAAAAAAGTAAAATAAAGAGCTACTTTGTTTGGACGCCTTTTGTCATGGTCAGGGTCACATACATGCAAGCAGTATATGCACGTTTCCAAAGCAGGCAGATGAACGGGCCTCAGTGGTTCATGCATAGCGACCTCCCATTTCAGCTTTGCCCTGGTGGGCTATGTGGACATCTTCCAGATACCCTTTCTAGAATGTTCTCCTTTCCTTTAAGTGGAGCTCTTGCGGGAGCTAACTGCTATAGCCCTGATGTTCTTCTGATCCCACAGGCAGGATTGCTCGCTTTTGGCTCGGGTGACTACTGTGCTTTTGCAGCCTGCATTCCCACGGCTGCGCAGTCCATGTTGGCTGATGTTGGCCTCCCATGGTGGGTGTCTGCAGCCTCTTCTTCCACTGGCGTCAACAGCTTTCATAAGACTCACCTGGTCTTGCTGGGGCTGGTGATTAGGGGTGCTGGGTGACACGATGGTCTTGCACCTCATGTATTCATCCCTGCAGAGGGCTCCTTTGGAGAGTTTGTAGGTGTGTCTGGCTGTTGCAATAGGAACACATATTTTTCCTAAGCAATTATTTGTGTGGTGTTTATAGCTAGATGGTAACCACCACTTATTTATTTTTGGTTTTTCGAGGTATGGTCTCGCTCTAGCCCAGGCTGACCTGGAATTCACTCTGTAGTCTCAGGTTGGCCTTGAACTCACGGTGATCCTCCTACCTCTGCCTCCCGAGTGCTGGGATTAAAGGCACGCGCCACCACGCCTGGCAACCACCACTTATTGTCTGTTTTATACCAGTATCTCAGTAGTACTGTGCATACACTAAGCACCTACACTGTGCCTTGCAATGTCTTGTACAATAGATATTATTCTTTCCATGTACAGCTGGAGAACACTGGGCTGGCAGGGTAACTGCTTTGTCTGTCCTCTGCCAACTGGAATGAGAGTGGCATACGGGTCTCCAAAGCTTACATTCTGTTCTCTGGGTCACATACTGCATTCCCAAAGTAAAAGCTAGCTGACTCACTCGAAGTTCTTGAAAATTAGAAACTGGAAATTAACCTTGAGGCAGCTCAAGGTTAGCCAAGAAATCAACCTTGAAGTTGCAGGATATTTAAGAGTTCTATAATCTTTTCTCTTGGTTGGCTCATTTCTCCCTTTCCGTAGCCATGAAAGGTTGTGGCGGAGGCAATCTGGTGATGTGTTTAGTTGGTGTAGAAGGCTTTGCTATTTGAAATTGCTGGAACTTTTGTCAGTTAATAGTTAGCTCTCACTTCAATAGAAGACAGTATTTAACAGCTTGAACCCCAGAGTGAAAGCTTGACTCACATTCCAACCCCAGTGCCTACTGACTCTTCCTCTCTATGGTGCTGTGTCTCACTGCTCAGCTGACCATAAAACAGATTTGCTACTACTCAAAGGCTTGTGGTGGAGGTATGAGGAATTAACCAGGCAATTCATAAGGATGGGATCACAGAATATTGCATATATATTAACTCCTGCATCAGCAACACACCCGTGCAGGTTGCTGGTGTCACTGAATACCGGTGCTGTGTTAAAATAAGCTGTTATCTACAGCAGAGACAAGCTGACAGCCAAAAGCATGAGGAAAACACTCTAGAAGTTTCTAAATTATTCTGGACACTTTTCTTTCAACATATTTAGTATAATCTATGAATATGAAACCAGCTTAGATAAGCTAGTCAGGCGAACAATTTCACTGAGGTTAGCTTTCAGGAACAATGATCTGAGTGTCTTCATTACAGTCCTAAGCTTGACAGTGCAGGAATTGGTAGCTTACAGCCTACAATTTTTCCAGTAATTGCTTTAGATCTTTGAAATGAATTTAAAGTAAATGACAAGAGGCCCTGTTGAGCACATCTTTGGATTCAAGTCCCTCCTCATGCGTGCATTGCCCTGAGCTGGTCCGCTATTGTGCAGATCTCATTGTCTGTTTACCACACCTGTGACCCAGAGGAACCTGGACAGTCATGTGGGCAGATTTCCTTCTGCTGCCCAGGAGGTATTGAGACCTGGGAACTCTAACAGAGGAGCAGACTAACCCAGCTGAAGAACTGCAGGGAAATGCATGTTCTCCATTCCCGAACTGAGTGGGCATGCATCCGGTTCCTCTGAGCAGAGGGAGCAAGGGATGGGTGAGTACTTCACCTTGGCTGTGGGCTTAGGAGCCTTTATGAAGAAGAATGGAGGGACTTGGATGGTAGAGAATGGGAGAGAGCCCTTGCCTAGTGTTCACAAGACCTTGGATTCGAGTTTCAGTAACACACACACACACACACACACACACACACACACACACACACACACACACGCAAACCAAAAAACTTAACATTAGAAATGAAGTCATTTTAGGATCTGAGAGAAAGCTTTATTTTTATGTTTTATTTTAAATTTTTTGGTTAGCATATAGGGATTTAGGTATCATTCATTCTGACATTTTCTTTTTAAATTTTTTAAATGTATTTACTTTTAAGCAGAGACAGAGAGAATGAAAGAGAGAGAGAGAGAAAGAGAGAGAATGGGCCTTTAGCTACCACAAAGCAAACTCTAGGTGTATATGACACTTTGTGCATCTGGTTTTATGTGGGTACTGACTGGAGAATTGAACCTAGATCATTAGGCTTCGTAGGCAGTCACCTTAAACACTGAGCCATATCTCCAGTCCCATTCTGATATTTTCAAATACCATTTTTTAGTTGATTTTCCCTCTCATCTTCTCCACAAACTCCTTCCATCTCCCCAATCCTCCCCAGCAGCTCCCCCCATCCCCTTACATATGGCTACTTCTAGATGCCACAAACTGGGATCCATTTCTTGAGCTACCTCCATACCGACTTCCATAATGGCTGTACTGGTTTACACCCCCACAGCAGCGGGCCGGAGTTCCTCTTTCCTCTCAGCCTCACCAGACTTGTCCGTTTCCTCAAGGACTGGGGGAGATGGCATCTTGGAGGGCTTTCAATGTGCATTTCCCTGATGGCTAGGGATGGTGAACATTTTTCTTACAGTACTTATTGACCATTTGTGTTTCTTCGTTTGTGAACTGCCTGTTCATCTTGTTAGCTCAGTAGATGATTGGAAGTTTTGAATTTTTGGTGTTTTGTTTTTGCAGTTCTTTGTAAGTTCTGGTCCCCCCCCCACACACACACACCCCACACGTCGGAGGTGTAGCTGGCAAAGATCTCTCCCATTCTGGAGGGGATTTTGCTTTGCTCATGGTTTTTGTTGTTGTTGCTGTTGTTGTGCAGAAACTTTTTGATTTCATGTATTTCCATTGGTTAATTCTTGAGGCTATTTTGTGAGTGTGCTTGGAGTCCTGTTGAGAAAGTTCTAGTCTGCCAAATTTTGGCACATGTTTCCTATTTTTGCCTCCAGCAGTTTCAGTGGTTCAGGCTAAGATCTTTCATTCACCTTGAATTGATGTGTGAACAGAGTGAAAGATACAGATATAATTTCAATTTTCTGTAGGTTAGAAGCAACCCAGATGCCTGTCGATGGAAAAAGGGTAATGAAAATGTGGTACATATGCACAACAGAATGTACGCAGCAGCCAGAAAAATAAAATTTTGAAAATTTCAAGAAAATGGATGGACCTGGAAAGAATTATATTAAGGAAGCATTTTTTTTTAAAGAATACTGGATGAGCTTATGTAACCCTCTATTTAACTTGCTTATTTAATGTTTATAACATCTTCAAGACAGTGGCCTGGGTTTCTAAGTCATCATGAAAGAATATGGAAATAGCTAGCTTGTATAGAAAGTACAATTATAACCCAAACCATGATCTTAAGCCATATGAAAAGATCCATTTTTTAACTGCAGAAATAAAATGAAATTCAATATGTTCCACCACTGACCAGTCAGCGTTTTAAGTATAGTAAGGAAGAACTATGTGATGAATCCATTAGTGTTTTCATTTTCAAGTTATGTTCATAAAATATTTTCAAAAGTTCTATCACATTAGAGCTATGCTTTTTTACAATTCCAAGAGAAAGCTAGAAAGTAGCTTTACATTTAATGTTATGTTACTGGTATTTAGGGTGCTGTTTTCTACAAATTAATCAGACTCTGGAAAACACAGAAACTTTGGTTGGCAGGAGGGCATGTGGAGGTCAAAGGACAAACATCTTCAAGTCCTACCCACATGCCTACATAGTTATAGTTTTTTTTTTCAGCTTTTGTTTTTCTGACCATGCTTCTGGGGGTGAGGGAAATGTATATAAGACTTATTGTCTATCAGCATGGAAGCGTGGGGAAGTGGAGAATGAAGGGCCGGTGATGTAGCCCAGTTGATGCATGACGTTCTGGGTTTGATCCTCATCACTGCATATACCAGGCATGGTGGCTCAGGTCATCCCAGTGCTCATGAGGCAGAGGACAGAAGATGGGAAGTTCAAAGTCATCCTAATCTGTATACTGAGTTCAAGGACAGTTAGGGCTTCATAAGACCTTGTCTCAAAAATTAATAAGTAGCTGGGCATGGTGGTACAGGCCTTTAATCCCAGCACTTGGGGGGCAGAGGTAGGAGGATGGAGGTGAGTTTAAGGCAAGTGAATTCCAGGTCAGCCTGGGCTACAGTGAGACTCTACCTCCATAAATTAAAAAAAAACATAATAATAATAAATAGATAAATTGGTTAAGGAAAAGATTACTCCCTAGAAAACTGAAGTAAGCAAATACTGTAGTCACATGAAACATAGTGTGTCCATGCATATAAAGATATGCTTAGCATTGCTTGACTGTGTCTATAGAAGACCTTTCTCTGGAGCAAGAGCTGTTGTCCTCAGCTGCCCTGCAACCTGTGACTGGCACCGTGGAGATGCTGATGAAGGAGTGAGGAAATCTGGTAGTTTCTGCTCTTCTAATTTATTTCACTTACTTCTCTGAATTTTTTGTTAGTATCTATTAGATAGAATCTTTGGGGAAAGTGATATGTTATTACCAGAGTGCAAACATTCCATTCTATTTTTAATCTTTGTCTGAATGTTTACTCCATGGAATTATTCCTCTGATACCTTTAAGATTTCTCTCTCAACAAAGTGCTTATTTTTTCTAAGTGTATAATTAATATTTATTTCAATTAGAAAGCTACTAAGAAAAAAATAAGTCACCTGAAATCCATCCACAATTTAGCTACAATTTCTGTTCTACATAATATTCTGTGTACTTATTTTAGCTGTAAACATAGACCCATATTTCCAGTTTGGTATTTTTAAAATTTATACTCACAAGGGAAGAGAGAGAGAAAGAGAGAGAATGAGAATGAATAGGCATGACAGGGCCTCTTACCATTGCAAATGCACTCCAGATGCATGCACCACTTTGTGCATCTGGCTTTACATGAGTATTGGGGAATTGAACAGGGACCTTCAGCCTTTGCAAGCAAGCACCTTAACCACTGTACCATCTGTCCACCCCTATTTGATATTTTAGTGTTCACATATGTATTAGCTTTTTTATTCTAATAAAAAATACTTCAGTAGCTCTATTCTTATATCTTTGCCTATTTAGCTGATTATTTTCTTAGGTGGAAGACAGCTGTGGGATTTGCTAGATCAATGAGACATACCCATGTTTCTCTAAAGGCTTACCATGTAATTGCTAAATTTCTCTTTAGAATGATCCTATGAAATTTTCACCTCCTTTCTCCCAACTCTCATCCATTCTGGAATTTGACAGTTTTAAAGAAAATATTCTTTGGGCTTTCTTTTTTTCTGGATCCTGCTAAAGTTGGGCATCTTTTCAGATGCTCTTCGGGAGTTGCCAGTTCAGCTGCTTGACTTGTTTTTCTCTTGGGATGTTCATTTTCTTCTCTTTGCTTTTTTATAGGAAACTTGTGCGTAACGCATGTTGGTGCTCTGAATAGCTCGTCTTAGACCCTTCTCTGTCTATCTCCACTTTCCACTGGACAGATAAGCACAATCGTTCCAAGCAGTTGATGTCACATTCTAAGAAAGTTGTAGAAGTGTCATTCTCAGTGTTTTCATATGTCCGGGTTTTCTTCAGAGATACTATTGTGACCTCTTCAGTAGGATGAAACCAGCATTGCAGAAGACATAGTGATGTCTAAGAGGGGAAAGCACAGTCCCATGCTGATGCTATTGCCTGACCTTTACCAGTGGCTCTGGCCTCTGAGGCACTTGTCATTTTGGAACAAAGCTTCCTGTTTGTGTCATGTGAGCACCCCCCCCAACTGATGTGAATGCCAGTCTAATCCTGGGCTTTATTTCCATTCATTTGCAGAGTATCCACATTTTGGAGAGGACTGCTTCATCCAGCACAGAGCCCTCTGTAAGCCGGCAGCTGCTAGAACCAGAGCCCATCCCCCCATCCAAGGTCAGTACAGAATGGCACCTTGCCTGCCTGCTCGGGGGCCAAATGAATTTCCAAGAACTTTGACACCTGACTCACTTAAGGTAGCTGTGATGCCAACTGTATGGCATACCTTCCATTTCTTCCTGCTTCCAGTACAAAGATTTCTTCCCTTTCAGAAAGAAGAACCGAAAAAAAAGTGCATTATACTTGAATTTACAAGGTTACATATAAGTTCTAAAAAGTTCTTTAAGGAAAGAAGGAAATAAAAACCATTGCTATTCCCTGTCAGAGAGATAAGCAAGGAATTCTAAGATGAATTAATGAGGGAAAAAATCACTGGGATTAGCAATAATAATAATAACTGAAAACTAACAACAAATCTACCATTATTGCCCGTATACTTGTACCAGGTACTTTGCAAAATGCTTAAATGCAATATCCCATTTAATATAATTCTCAGAAACAGCTCCTTGATGTGTAGGTATTTATTGTATTTTACAAATCTAGAAGTTGAGAGTAATTTTCCCAAAGCCAGAAGTTGTTAAGGGGAATTCAAGTTAGCTCTGTCCAACTCTACAGCCTGATTCCAGCTCTCCATGACCTGCAAAGTCCAAGAAGCCATTGTGCATTCCAAGTTCTGGTTTCCTTCTAGTGTCTGGCTTCGCCAGGAGTGGTCTCTTGGGGAGAATGCCCACTTAAGACAATTAGGACCTTTTCTGTTTCATGGAATCCAGAGTTCCTTCCCCTTCAGCCTGCTCTTCCTCAGACTAGGACAGCATCTGGAGTCAGTTATGGCTAAAATGCTGAAGTCAGTCAAGGAGATGGAATCGGAGTCATCCTCATCCTTCTCTGAAAGATGTTCAGTGGGTTCAGTAGGCTGAATGTCTTGTGGAGAAACCCTGAAAATAGAATGCATACAGATTTTGAATTCACATATAAAAATAACACTTTATTTTCTAAAGAAAAAGCTTCTAAACACATACGGCTGACCCTTTCTTTCACCTTGCTTTTCCTATGTTAAGACCAATCTCTTATGAAGAGAACATGCTACGACCCTAGTAGAGTACCGTGCAATATGTACACTTGTACCTTGTGACACTAAAGACATTGCTACAAAGTGTGCTGCATCAGACAGGAGTAGACTGCGAGGATTATCAAACTATAAAAATAATTAAGACAGGAATAAAATGTCATGGACTCACTTCTGTTTGAGCAACAAATAAAAAGTATGTACTTAGTGTAACTCATATATGTCTTTGAAATATCCATTCTGTAACTAGTGAAAGAAAGGAAAGAGAGAAGTAGGGAAAGGACAATATTTTGTGTCTGGATCAGAATATGTATTCTTTCAATCACTCCCTACTCAGTGAAGCAGGCACTGATTTTCTCATTTTACAGATGGTTCCAGAAGAATTTCCTAAGCATAAAGGCCTTGTTCATTTCCTATGGCCAGTCCAACTCAGAGTAGCTGGGGTGCAGGTTGAGTGACCTGAGGAAGGATCCTGGGCCACCCACAGCATCCACGACCTTCTGCACTGTCTATTTGGATTTTGCTTTGGGACTAGGAAGTCCATCTTATATCGGTGGAGTAGGGCAAATCTTAGGACTCCATGAAATGAGAGGGCACATCCAACCCAGGTACCACAGCATCTCACCATTTTTCAGCCCTCTGAGAGAACATAGGCTTCCCGGGCACTGGTTGGTAGAAGAACTTTGAAGTCCACATTGTCCTGCTCAGGATTTACTCATTTTTTTTTTATTCTTTCAACTCTTCCTAAAAAATAATTTAATTAGTTATTTTGGATTTTTCCCCCATGGGTATGGTTATGTAGTGTGTGCATGTGCATGATCACATGTGTCTGGGTGCACTTGTATGTTCAAAGATGTGTGAATGTGTGTGAAGGCCAGATTGATGTTGGACATCTTCCTCAGTTGTTCTCCGCCTTGTTTATTGAGACAGGATCTCTATTTGAATGCAGAGCTCACCAGTTCAGCTAGACTAGCTAGGAAGCCTGCTCTGGGATCCCCTCTCTCTCTCTCTCTCTCTCTCTCTATCTCTATCTCTCTCTCAAGTGCTGGGATTAGAGGTTGACTACATGACATGAATGCTGAAGACTCAAATTCAGGTCCTCACACTTACATGGCAAGTGCTTTACCAACTGAGCCATCTCCCTAGACCCCGTTTAAATCTTAGAGCATTTTACCTCTCCCCTGGCCCTCACCTATATACACGCAAACATAAACACACCGATAGATATACAAGTATACCATTGAGAATGGAAATATCTCTATCTTATTTTTTTAAATGAACAAGGGGTATTAGATTACTTTCTGATGTTATTTTTATTAGGTTAAAAGTACTTCCAAAACTTCTATAATACCAAAACTTTTTTTAATATATATCTGTCCTTAATCAAGTACTGACATGATCACATTAAGACTCTCATCTCTATTTTTGTTTCAACAGATCTAGGAAGATTGGAGACTTTCAAGCAGAAAATAAATACTAATTGAAATTTCAGGAAAATAGCTTCAAGTTTTAGAAAGTTATTTTAATTTCCTTCAGGCAGACCTAGTCTACTGAGCATAAAGGAGGAATTTGGCCATAATAGAAAGTAGAGTGGAGAAGATTGTATCCTGTATTGAGAGGACCTGTTTCCTTCCCTACATATTTTATTTGTAACATTATCATCCATCCACATTTATAATTGAAATAGGTGGGACACTGTTTCTCTGCTTTTCTCCTTTGCCTCTTTGTCAGTTTGACAGCTTATTTAATTGGAGAAATACATTAGGATTCTTTTCTGCTTTGCTGGACTCAGGAAGATTGAAACAGAGCAAATGGCATGGTTTGTTCAGAGCTACAGCATTTACATCAAAGAAATAGATTTTAACTTTCAGCCTTTTCTATCTTACACCTTTCCCCACCTCTCCAGTTAATCTGCCAACAAAGAAAAGAAAACCACCCTATAGAAATCAGTAGGCAAACCGACACAATGATAAGGGTTTTTTACGTTTAAGTTTAATTAGTAAAAAAAAAATTGTACTTATCATTGTTCCCATTTTGTAAGTTACACAGAATATTCATCACACACGCGCGCGCACACACACACACACACACACACACACACACACACACAGAGGAGTGTTAAAAATGAGCCTTTCAAATAAGACATAACCAGTAATAAAATGCCAATCTTCTAAAGATTGTACCCATGGATGAGGCCACTAAAAATGTGTGTCATTAACTACAGCTCTCATCCCTCTAAGAACAAAAGTCTAGTGGATATGTTATTTACTGGAGACATTATTCTTAATTTCTTAATTATATATATAGTTTTATGGAATATTTACTTTCCTGGTGAGAGCAGAAAGTCAAAGCTTCTAGGTGGTTTTATCAGGACTTACTGTCTCGTATGATATTCATGTTATTTATAAGCAGTTCTCCTTTGCTGAATTGAACCCAGTGCTAAGAAGAAGGGCTCCAAAACCTCAGTGAGTGACTTGAGATCCTGTGTTTGTGTGTGGAGGGGTTGTGTCATAGCACTAGGATGAACCTCCAAACCAGGCACCTTTATTGGAAGGAAAGGATTTATTGAGGCATCAGATCCAGAAGTTCCATAATGGTGAAAGAGGCCGGCCCCCTTACACAGGTTCAAGCAGAGAGAGAAAAACTCATCACCAACACCACACACACAAGCAAAACAGGCAGGCGGAGGGGACAGAACAGAAGATACTTCTCCCCTTTTATATAGCCTTAGAATCCGGTTTTGCAACCCTATCCCAGACTTGTTTACTCCCTGAGTCTCTGGAATTTCCTTCCTGCACTGCCCTCCCAGGAAGGAAAGTTTGTTTCTAGTTTTCCTGAGCCTCCTTATATCCTGCCCCCTACTGAGAGGCCTTCCTTCCTGTGAACAACCTCAGAGACCCACCCAAGATTACTAAAAAGGTCCAAATTGACAACAAAACCTAACCATCACAGATTGTAAAAGACATGATATTGTATTCAGCCAGAAAGTATCTCTTCAGAAACATTTTTAAAATCAATATATCTAAGTAACAGTTTTGTGCAGATCATCCCCAGTTTCTGATAGAATTATCTTTAAACAGAATAGAACTTCTTGAGTTGTCACAGATCTCTAAAGAATTCATAATGTTGCCAAAAAACACTCATAGGTCCATTTCTGTAAGGCATATAGTTGATTCCTCAGCAGTGACCAAGATGAGGGAAGGGCAGTATTCTCAGGATCTTATTTTGGAGTGACCATGAGGTAGTTGTGGGGTTGGGCTTAGGTAATATGGAGGCATAGTGCTGGGTTAGAAGCTTTCCTGTGGTTGGGACCATCTCCTAGCCTTACTGAGGAAATAGCTCCTAGAAACATAACCTCATGTGAAAATTTCATCCTATTTACATTTGTTTGAATTTACTATTGTTCAGACTTGGCCAAAGGACAAGCAGCTTCTGGGATGACATGAAAAAAGTGGGACTGGAGAGATGGCTCAACAGTTAAGGCACTTGCCTGCAAAGCCTAAGGACCTGTGTTTGATTCCCCAGTACCCACATAACCCACATAATTCCAGATATACAAAGTGGTACATGCATCTGGAGTTTATTTGCAGTGGCTGGAAGCCTTGGTGCCTCTCTCTCTCTCTCTCTCTCTCTCTCTCTCTCTCTCTCTCTCTCTCTTTCTCTCTCCTTGCAAATAAATAAATAAAGTTTTTAAAAAATAAAAACATGGGAGGAAGGAGGGTGGGTGGTGAACACTGAGGGAGCCCCTCCCATAGCCCACATCAGTGCCTAATAACAGCTCTGCTTCCTCTGAGTCAGTCAGAGCCTCACCAGCCGCCATCAGCAGGTTTGGATATTCTCTGAGATGAAATGCTCTCGCTGTTCCTGATGAGCCCTTTGTTCTGAGGTCTAAGAATAGTATCTGATAGAATGTATTTTTGGAAGGCAACTCCCCAATCAGTTTGGGACAGGACTGTGGAGGTTCTGAGGGCCATGCCAGAGTTCTAGAGTCATGGCTGGTAGAGGAGTTGCTAGGTTGGTGATCACCATAGAGTAGGTACATGGGCCTCAGCAATCACCTGTCATAGGGTTTTCAAACCCAGGATGCTTCAAGAGCCAGGTAGGTTTGCCAAGTCCATCCATCCTTGAACAGGCTTGATGTCACCTGATCATATAGACAGCAAAAAATTTGGATTTTTAGTTGGAAATCTTCTGATTTGTAAATGCTAACAACTCTTAAAAATTTTTAGTATCAGCCACACCCATTATCCCAGCACTTGGGAGGCTGAGGTAGAAGAATCACTGTAAATTCAAGGCCAACGTGGACTCTAGAGTGAGTTCCAGATCATTCTGGAGTAGAATGAGACCCTGCCTCAAATATAAAACAAACAAAAAAGATTTATGATTATGAAACCATTTTAAAAGGAAGGTAAAGACTCAAGAACCAAGATTCTTTGTTATTTATTTATTTAAGTTTTATTTTTGGTGCTGGGAATTAAATCCAGGGCTCATGAATGTCAAGCATGTGCTTTACCAGTGAACTATACTCTCCATTCTAGAACTTGGATTCTTAGCCTTATAGTCTAGTGTCGGTCTCCCAGGCTCCCAGGAGGATGTGTATCTTTGAAAGCCCTGGCATCTTGCAGTGCCTTTGGTCACCAAGGTGTCTGATGCACACGGCTGCAGTGAGAGCAGACAGAGCCGTAGCCCTGCTCTCTGCTATCCCCAAGCTAGGAACCACTTTAGACCACTGCAGCCTGATCTACACACTAATTGAATATTGTCAGCAAAAGTCCAATTTTAAAACTTTACAGTTTCTCTGTGCTCAGAGACTGCAAGGGGGGGAGAGCGTTTTAAACATTCTGTGTAGAGGTGATTGGAATTCCTTTCTACCCTAAGTAGACAAGGTGGCTCCACTGGCACCCTCAGGAGGTTCACATTCCTCAGGACCCACCTGGGAAATTCACTTGAAAGTACATAGCTGGGTGTGATGTTACAGTTCACTCCAGAATACCATTTGTACTTCAGGTGGGTTGAGTGTTGCTTCGAGGCGACTTCTGCTTAAGAATCTCCCTGAAGTGTCTTATTAAGCACAGAAAAATGTGTTTTCTCTTTTCTCTCAGGAAGCCGACAGCTGGGAAATTATAGAAGGGCTGAAAATTGGCCAAACCAATGTCCAGAAGCCAGACAAACACGAGGGATTTATGCTGAAGAAGAGAAAATGGCCTTTAAAAGGCTGGCACAAGGTGACATTTTTAATCAGACGAGGTTCAATCATCTTTCTGGAGATGTTGTCTAAGCGTTGCATGTGAAAACTCATTTTCAAGCCTTATTCTTGCCATGAGTACTGAAGTATAAGATGCGTATGTGTATATGCAAGGAAAATATGTTGCATTTAAAACTTACTGCACGTATCCTATAATTTGCTTTTTTCGCTTAAATTAGTATGATTATATTCTTAGTTGTTTTTAAATGCATGCATGGAGTCCACAAGATGGATTCCTACATCCTGTTATTGAACCACTTTCTTCTTGCTTGACATGTAGGACTTGTATAATTTTATTTTTATAACATTATATTCGAAAATTATTTAGTGCCTTGGGATAAATTCTGACATTTTAAAAATTACCCAGACAAACTAAATTTGGAAAGTTGAAGATCCTGGAAGTTTGCTTTTCACTTTAAAGTTTATTTTATTCTTCTCTTCCCTCTTAACATTCCTTTTCCATCCCCTAGTTTTAATTAGAAAGGAAATATATTTTAGTAGGTTGTTACAGGTTTCTGAGCAGCAAGATTTGATGGTAGTTTCTGGACATGACATCACACTCTTGTTCCAGAGGCTGAGGTGGGAGCATCACTTGAACTTTTAAGTTCACAACACCCTGTCAGAAAGAAATAAAAGAAGGGAGGGAGGGAGGGAAGGAGAAAAGGAAAGAAAAAAAGAAAGAAGGAAAGACGGGAAGGGGATAAAGCAAGGGAAGTGGAGAGGGGGAGAAAGAGAGAAGAAAAGGCAAGAGAACCCAGTAGGAGAGTCTCTTTCATCCTCTGTGTGAACCCTTTGCAAGACCACAGTGTCTCACATTCTTCAAGAACAAGTTCATGTCCTTACCACCTCTGCTGATGGATTGTACCTCAGAATAGATGGATTTGTCAACTAAATGGTCGGGTCATGGCTGCCCACTGCTTAAAACAGAGAGATTTTGGATGATGACTTCTTAGACCTAAAATGACAGGTGGGAAGTGCTATCCCAATCTCCTGTCTCGAGAGATGAAATGAAGTAAAACAGAGGGGCTTTGGGCTAAAATGCCACTTCCCAATGCCAGGACAGGGCCTCATTCCATAGTTTTGTTTCCTGGATTTTGGCCAACAGCTGATACTTCCGAGGGCCATGTGTACTTTCATTCTACCTTTATATTTCATCAATGGTTGTATTAGACAGGGATCTCTAGAGGAATAGATCTGATAGAAGGAATTGTATTGAAAAGGGAATTTAAGCTAGGCGTGGTGGCGCACGCCTTTAATCCCAGCACTCGGTAGGCAGAGGTGGATGCTTGCCATGAGTTCCACCCTGAGACTACGTAGTGAATTCCAGGTCAGCCTGGGCTAGAGGGAGACCCTACCTTGAAAAACAAAAAAAAAAAAAAAAAAGGAATTTATTCAATTAGGTTACACAGTCCACCAATAGTAGTCTGTAGGCCTGAGAGTCCAGGAGCTCGGTAGCTGCTCAGCCCACATGGCTGTCCCAATCTGGCACAGAGGCCTGATGGCTTCCTGGAGAGCCGCTGGTCTTCAGTCCATGCTGGAAGGCTGAGGAAACTGGGTTCCAATACCAAGGAAGTATAGATGCACATGTGCAAGTGAAGGCACTCACCAGCAAATAGGTGGAAGGAAGGGGCTCTTCTCTAAGGGCTTTCTTACATAAAGACCCCCACCAGGAGGGCCACCCACTGGAGGAAGGGCTCACTCTGGAGGAAGGACCACCTCTTCCTTCAGTCTATCCTTCCTGGAAGCAACCTCAAAGACCTGCCCAAGAGGAATGTCTGTGGATACCTAATCAGATCAAGTTGACAACAGAACTTAACCATCACAATGGTCTTGCTGTTTCCATATGACAGCCTAACACTTATTCTGGCTAAAATTCCTTGAGGTCAGAGAAATACACTTTTTATGAATAGCTTAACACTGAATTCATGATTTAGCAAAACTATCTGGCTTGCCATCTTTCTGGACTGTGTTTTGCTGTATACATAAGGACTTTCCCTTCCTCACATGCCTTGTCTCAGATCTCAAATACCATCACATACTGTTTAAGCAACAGCCCATACATGACTGCCCAAGTCATGGACATTTGAGTAATTGAGTTTTTCAATGTAGAGATGATTTCTCCTGGTATTTCCTGTTCCCCAGAATCCAAAACAAAGTGATTACAGAGGCCCTTTATGAGTTCTTAGCAGGATGCCCCGATCTGACCACCTGCCTCCTCAGCAACTGTGAGTTCCTGAATCTCATAGGAACTTTCCAGCACAGTAATTTTCCAGTAATTGTTTCTGTGTGCAGAGCTAGAGGAGACCATTCCTATGATTGGTCCTGAGCACTGTTGGTTCTTTTCTGAATTGTACACAGAAGGACAATCAACAGCAGAGTTCCTACGAGTTTGTGGATTCTTAAAAGAATGACTAAATCCATTTAGACTGGTCCAGGAAGACCTGGGAGCAGACAGTTGCCCCTCTTCTTGTACCTTTAATATACCTTTGAAGTAGTTTTTTTTTTGTTTGTTTGTTTGAAGTAGTTTTTAATCTTTTATAAGTAATGGAGTCCAAACATTTTGCTAAGTATGAAATATAAGCATATTGTAAAGCTTGCTTAAACCTTCTAGGAAGGTCTTTAGAAAAGGTTCCAGTCTGACAGCTTCTGGGATGGACCTGAGCATATTTAGAAAGTATCCGTGGTATCCAGGGGAAAGTCAGGAGTTCACTTCCAGGGTCAATGACTCTGTAGAATTATACAGAACTCCTCACAGAATTGCTGCCATGATGTTATTCAGGTTATTTTCTTTCTTTCAAAAACATCCCAATAATGTTTATTCAAGAAGTTTTCTTTTAATCTTTATTTTTATTCTTAAAATATTTATTATGATTTATGGTTATTTATTTATTTAGAAGAGAGACAGAGAGAAAGAGAAAGAGGCAGATGGAGAGAATGAGTATGGTTGCACCATGGCTTCTTGCCACTGTAAACACACTCCAAATGCATGCACTGCTTAGCGCATCTCCCTTTATGTGAGCACTGGAGAATTGAACCCAGGCCATCAGTCCTTACAAGTAGGCACCTTTAACCACTGAGCCATTTCTCCAGCCCCCCTCCTTTTTTATTTTTCATGACCCAGTGAGTATGAAAATATAACAAAACTCATTATGTATAACTAATATATACTTAAAAAGTAAAAGACCAAAAAAATCCAAAATAAATGAAAAACAGTCAGCTACAGGCCCTAAGATGTTCAGAAAAACCATGGAGAAAAGCTATCCTGCTGTGTATGAAAATACCTTCATAGCACAGAGCTAGAGCTTTGCCTGTCTCACTATGTATGGTGACTGAACATGGCCAGTTGCACTGAATTTATGTACCAAAATGATGAAATGTATTAAGGAGTAAATTCCATGCAACTTTAGACTTACATGTGTGGATGTTTTATGTAATTCAAAATACAGACAGTAACGAGCGGTGTTTGGTTCTTGCAGCGATTTTTCGTCCTGGATAATGGAATGTTAAAGTATTCAAAGGCACCACTTGATGTAAGTAGCACACAGGACATGTCTCCCAAATTGATTTAGGATTCTACTTGAAGGGAGTAAACACTGTAATTGTACAAGCCCTGTGCCATAGTTACCAGCTTTGCGCACCTCTGTGGCTGTGGTATTTAACAAGCGACCAAACTGCGTGGTCTAGAGAAGGTGTGATTTATGCTTACACCTAAGATAGCATAGAATCTCAAGCTAGAGCACGAAGATGTAACTATTTTGATGTATGTCATTAAAAATGGAAGCTTAAACCTAAAAGTGACATGAATAAAATCACCCATTCTTTGTTGAAAAGAAAACAAAGTCCCTTTGTCTGCATGTCTAAAGAAACTCTGCTCCTTGAGATTGAGAGCCGTCTTTGATCTTGTGGAGAGCTTTTAAAATCTGTCTTTTGTACTTCGTAACTTTTTCATATGTCCTTTTATCTTGGGAATCCTAACTCACCAATATTCCAAAGTAGTAGTTTACATGCAAAACTAGATAATCTCTTCCTTCCTATCCTGTGGTGTCAGGGAAATACCCAAGGACTTAGATTTCAGTTTTGTCCTCATCTCTGTCACAGAATCAGCCGTGTCCTTGATGAGAAGGGGCAGACAGAGGCAGAGCTGGCTGCTCCTGATCTCTGGTCCCAGATGCCCTAGCAGCTCACAACTCATGGACATTCTGGTCATAGGAAAAAAGTTGACCAGAGTTATTTTTGGACTCATTGAAGTTGTCTTATTGAGGAGACAGGAGCTAAGTAATCTAGAATTATGACGAATTAGGATTATTGGTTATGCCAAAAATAGGAACAAGATGGCTAGTGTTAGATGTTGCAACTGAGTATAGCAACTTTAGCTGTACTTAGTTTGAGGATCTTAACCTCACACCTTAGCCATTTTCTTTTCACTGGAGGGTGTAGTCCACTCTCCATAGACAAAAATTTACCTTGAGCTTGCATCAGCTCAGCACAGAAACACATCAGACCGTACACCCTTCCGGGCTACTTACTGATCTTGTGATTTCAGATCCAAAAAGGGAAGGTCCATGGGAGCATCGATGTTGGGCTATCCGTCATGTCAATTAAAAAGAAAGCCCGGAGGATAGATCTTGACACAGAAGAGCACATCTATCATTTGAAGGTGAGGTTCTTGTCATTAGCAGGGAAAAGAATTGGCTGTCCCAGGAGATTAGTTTCACAGCTACCTTGTCCTCTTGCTCATATTCTAGGTGAAATCCCAGGACTGGTTTGATGCCTGGGTCTCCAAGCTGCGACATCACCGGTTATACCGTCAGAATGAAATTGTGAGATCGCCGAGAGATGCCAGTTTTCACATATTTCCTGCAACCTCTACAGCTGAGTCCTCACCGGCTGCCAACGTTTCTGTTGTAGATGGAAAGGTAGGACATGGTCTTATGAGAAATCATCTGGAAATTGCCTAGAAAATTATCAAGCACTTCACCCTCATTTGTAAATCCTAGAAAGCTCTTTGTGCACTGACATTCAGAAGGAAATGATGACATTCGCAACAGACTTCATCACAAACATAGATGAGGAACGAGGCAGATAGGAATTGCCAAGAGAATGACCAACTATTTTTCCTTTCTGATAATTTGATTACATCTTATTTTCAATTGGACTTTTTAGAAATATCAAAAAGTAGAGCAAACATCTCTCTAGTCAGCATCCAGAAATTAGGCAGCTTCTTGAGTAGTAATTAAATCACCCCAAAGTTCTGAAAGGGAAACTTGTTTAAATGCCCTGAGCTATAATCTAAACAAGACCCAGAGAGGGGCTACTAAAGCCCCCATCAAGTGGGTGCAAGTGAGCTGGAGAATGTGCCAGTAGTGGCCAACTGTTATGTGAGGCATTGTTCATCTCTGATCTTTCAGAGACGGTCAGGAATGTGTCCACAAGTGACCTAGCTGTTCTGGAAATGTGTTTATAAAATCAGAGCCCTTCGGTCCTACCAGGTGCCAGACAAGAAAGGTTGAAATGGCTCCCACACTAAGAGTGCATTTTCTGGGTTGCACCAAAGCTAGAAGCATTGCTTACTTGAAAGTCAAGGTTAAGACCCCAGTCAGGGAGGCAGCTGTTTCTGCCTTTGATTTGGTAATTAAGTTTCCTGAAACATAGTCACATGGCATTACTTAGGGCTGCTGTAGCTTCACATTTGGTACTGGAAATTGAGGCAGAGACAGCTGCCACAAAGGCTGAGAGCAAGAACATTCCAGAATTCTGCTTTCTCTGTATTTCCAAAGGAGTGTGTAAAACCTAGATCCAATTTCCTCTGCAAATGTTGAAAATTCTCATTGAGGAACACCAAGACTAACAAATCAGAGTCAGTGATACGTGACTGTGATCAGTTTTTGTTATTTCTATGGAAATTACTTAGTAATTATTAAATTCCATTTCATATTTCATAATGCTTTCAAACCTCACATTATTTCATGTTGGCTACAGCTTTGCTGTTTGATTACCTTTCTTTTAGGAATAAAGTATTGAGTTAATCATAACACCAACCACTTCTGAAATAAAAGGGAACAAATCAGGAGGTCAGAGGACTAGGAACATTGGGATCTTACAGATACCAGAGATAGTACCCACGTTTCTAGGAGCCTCCTGAGTCCTCATCACAGGGTAGAATGAACACCAGTGTCAGTACAAATTAAATAAGAAATATATCCCGAATGCTCTTCAAAAAGAAAACATAAATTTTTAATTCTTTGGTTCTTTCAGTGTCTGCCTGCATCTTTGGCACAACATGTTGATATAAAAGATGTATTATTTCTGTCCCTCGTCTTATTTATTAAATGACTTGGGTGATATCTGAGACCCATGGACTGAAACCAGATACTCACCACTGTTTGCTCCCGAATAGGAAAGCTCTTCAATGTGCTTTCCACAAAAGCTCTGTTTTTCCCATTGTAAATGGACCTCAAAGATCTCAGTCAGTGAAAGATTTCCATTACATTGTCAAAGTGCAATAAAGAGCCTTTTTTCACTGCTTGCCTTCTACATATCCAATTATGAGACTCCTGAATGTTAATTGGTTTGTGGTCCTGTGTGGGTAATAAATAAGTCTGGGTTTGCTAAGTATATGATCACACACTCCATAATAATTTAGAAGAGACACAACCCATTCCAATTGAATATTAAAGTCAAATATGGAATTTTAAAGTTATTTCAGCTTCTTGGGAAGTGTCTGTTTTTTCTATTTACTGTACTCACCCTAGGAGCTACGTGTTTCATACAACTTTATTTCACATAAAATTCTTTTCGTGGAAAAAAAAACCTACTCACTGTGTATAACTTGGCAAGATTGCCTTTTAGATCATTTTCAGTGTGCTTAAAGGCGCTTGCTAGTGGATCATGGATTTAGGATTGCAGCGGATAAGACAGAGCTGACCCTTAGGGTGCAGAGAGCTTTTGGAAAGGAAAGGCCTTAAATCACAAGTGAAGAGTACTACAATAAGGACCCTGTGTCAAACACAGCTTCCTGAGTCACTTAAAGCGACTGGGAATTTGGGTTGTCAGGACCTTGTGAGTCTGGCCTCTCGCATCTAGAACAGTCTGCTGTGTGGTGTGGCGGAGGGCGGTAACATCGTACTGGAGGTGTTGGGATTCCCCATGAATTTCACCTTCACTGAGCACAGACCACATTTAGGCAGGAGTCTTCTGGATGGTTCCCTTTCTTCCTTGTTTTGGGTTCTTGTGTAAATGTGTGTTTCTGCCGCAGATGCAGCCCGCCAGCTTCCCGTGGCAGTCCCCCTTACCGAGCAGCAACAGCCTGCCTGCCGCCTGCACCAGTGGCCAGAGCAAGGTGGCCGCCTGGCTGCAGGACTCGGAAGAAATGGACAGGTGTGCCGAAGGTTCGTTCCTGCCCCCACGGGCTCTCAGAATAGCCCCCCAAAATCCCCCAAAGCTAATGAGTGACTTGTGGTGCCTCAGCTTCCACCTGATGTCCTTGATGGCCCTGGCCTTCCTTTCCCTATTCCCACTCTCGACCCTTCTCCATTCCATGACCAGCTCCTTACCTGCCAATTCTCCTCCTCTCTTACACCTGAGTCTCCCTTTTCCCTTAACCTTCATTTGTCTTTGGCAGTTCCCCGTGACTGTCACTACCTGCCACCACCCATGCTCCTGGACTCCTCTGCCCTGATCTCCAGTCCCTCCCATAGCTCCCTCTCTGTGGCTCTGTGTTGCCCACGTAATAAGAGTGTTTCCTGACAACACAGCCACACACAGGACTCTAGGGTCACATCTCAAATCCATAGTTACCTGTTGGTGGTGTTTCACCATCCATCAGCTTTTTAATATTCCGATTAACCCAGAGTTCCCTCGCAGGGACATCTCTAGTACTTTCTTCTTCCTCAGCCTGAGCACACTAGTCCAAACTAGATCCACAGGCTGCCTCCCTTCTGAGATAGTTTTCATTGGATCTTCAAGCATTTTAGAGAGTTTTTAGTTAGGCTCAATTGATCTAATTTTTTTATGTGATCTTGAGCTGCTGTCAGGATTCATTTAATTTTTTTCTCTTATAAAATTATCATAAGAGTTGATACTAGGTAACTTTTTGATGCCTTACTTAGGAAGAAATTAAAGTTTGGCCATCTCTCTGTTAGTCCCCCAACACCTCCACTGTTATCAGGGCTACCTTTGTGTGAGCTCAAAATCTACAGCAATTTGTATCAACCTCTAGAGACATTAACCTCCCAAAATTAATCCGCATGTGAAGCTATGATCTAAGAGGGATTTAATATTCACAGTCGTGTCTGGATGACATTGCAATAAAAGGTTTTCTAGGTCAGGGGAAATGGCTCCCTGAGTAAAGTGCACTTGCCTAACTAAGAACCTTGAATCCCCAGAACTCATGTGAATATCAAGGGTGACTGTGTGCTTCTCTACTCCCAGCATGGGGGAAGAGGAGATTATCAGATCCCTTTGGAGTTACTGGGCAGCTGGTCTATCCCAAATAGGTGAGCGCTGGGTTCAGGGAGAGACCTTGCCTCCAAGAACAAGGTAGAGAGTGGTCAGGTAAAACACCATTGTCAAACTCTGGCCTCCACACGTGGGCATATAGCTTCTCACACACATTCTCATATACATACCTACACACACATTAAAGACTAAAGGATTTCCTTGGATGGATTTACCACACCCTTAGACGGTTGGGAAAAGAAGGCAGACCTCGAGTTTGGGGAACTCTGTAGGATCCCCCAGCAATGGTTCTAGAATGCCCAGCCTCTCCTCTGGGAAGTAGGTGCAGAGAAGGTTCCTCCCTTAGCCCAGCCCCCAAGGCCAGTAAAGGGGAGTAGCATTCAGGTCCAGTCCTCACTGCAGAGTGTGTGTTTTCCCATGTTGCTTGTCCAGGCTAAGGAGGTCTCACCCAAGGATGGACCCTGTGCTTCCCACAGGTGCCACTGTCTAACCACCCCTGCAACCTCAGGGTCATCATGACCCTCCTCCCAGGCAGCCAGCACCAAACCCAGTCTTATTTCTTTGAGCATCTCTGCCTCCCTTTCCCTTAACTATCTGTCCCTGAGCCCCATTCCTGCTTCCCGACGCAGGTCATGGCCTGTGCATTGCTCTGCCCACTTCCTTTAGGGACTGCTTCTTTATCCCTCTTGGAGGCTCATGGGAAATTACCACTTGGCAGAGGCATTGCTACTATCCCCCTTGTGAATGTGGAAATTAGAAGGTGTAAAGGTTTAGGAATTTTCCCAAGATTATATAGCTGCCATGCTGGAGGGGGTCAGGATTCTGGCCAACACACATTTGACTAATCCCAGAGCCTAGGCCATTGTTCACTGCTAGCTGTGAAAGTAACTGTTCTGTGTAAATGCCCTTCAGTGGCTCACCACTGGCCCTGGGGCTTTAGTCCAAACTGCTTAGCCAGCATTCCGCAGCTAATGTGTTCAGCATTGTGGATCTACTACCCTGGTAACCTTGCCTTCTGGAGACTCACCCAACTGCTAGTGCTTGAATATATTTACATTTCCCCCTGTGTGCCTTTGGGCAGGTTGCTGTCCCCAACCTGCACTGCCCTTCACCTGGGCTGAACCTTTCCATCCATCTTCTAGACCCAGAAAGAAAGTCTGCTCTTTTTGAAGCCTGTCATGAGGACCTGAAGCTATAGAAGTCTCCCTTTTCTCTTATCCTATAGCACTCTTTATAAAATCTGTACTGATCATTTGTCATGGAGCGTGTCTATGTGCCCAGCATTGCACGAGTAAGAATATTATGTGACTATTTTATTGGTTACATTTGAGAAAGACATTACATTATAGGAAACTCATTGAATGTCTGGTTTATAGTTATAATTTTAATTTTAGGGATTTTTTGTTTGTTTTTTTGAGGTAGGGTCTCATCTAGCCCAGGCTGACCTGGAATTCATTACGTAGTCTCAGTCAAACTCATGGTGATCCTCCTAACTCTGCCTCCCAAATGCTGGGATTAAAGGCATTTGCCATTATGCCCATCTTATAGTTATATATTTAAAGTGGCTGGCTCTTCATAGATCTGGACTTAACCCAGTCCAGACTTTAAATACTTAAGGAAATTGCTTGGTTCTTAGAGTACCTTTATTTTCATACAGATAAAATTTAAATTGATAAAAGTCTACAATAGATTTTTAAAGAAGTCATTCATTCAAAAGTTATTAATGAGATGAATTATAAATATATTAACTGAATTTTACGCCATTCTGTTTTTCTGAACTTGACTTTGATTCCACCCAAACTCCAGACAACCACCTTATAGACCGATTTAGAGGATTTGGTAGTCAGGCTCCTAAGAACACAACCACCACAGCACTCCTGAAGTTCCCTGGTGTCCATGTGACAAAAGCATCAGGACAGAAAAGGGATCACACACAATTTCAGATTGTGTGTGTGTGTGTGTGTGTGTGTGTGTGTGTGTGCACGGTGGACATGCACACACACATCTTAGATGTCATGTCTAAGATGCCGTCCACTTTTTTTTTTTTTAGACAGGGTCTTTCCCTGCCCTGGAGCTTGCCAATTAGGCCAGACAGCCTACCCAGCTAGCTCCAGGGATCTACTGTCTCAGCCTCCCCAGGCCTGAGATTAAAGTATGTACCACCATGCCTCTCCTTCTTTATGCAGGTTCTGAGGATTGAACTCAGGTCCTCAAGCTTGCAAGACAAGCACTTTATCAGCTGAGCTATCTCCCCAGACCCCAATTTGTGATTTTAATGGCATCTACACTAAGGGCCATTCTTACTGGTTGGTCAAAATGGGCTTTGAAGTCATCTAATCAGCAGAGAGGAGTCTGCTTTATTTCACTTGAGAGTCTTGTCACATAAACATGGGTGTGCCTAAGCATACTGACCATACTGAGGATCGAGTTGCCTTTGCCAACATCACCATTCTGACCCAATTCTGACATTTGTATGTCTTGTCTTCTTTAGATCTTGCACACTGCCAGTCAAACCTCGTGGAACTTAGCAAGCTCCTGCAAAATCTGGAGATACTTCAGAGAACCCAGTCAGCACCTAACTTTACTGACATGCAGGTAAACATAACTGTTGCTGGTCCAAAGACTCTGGATGAGAATTCATAATCCTTATTAGATTGTTCTGTGAAAGGAAATCATCACAATAAAGACTAGTTTATATTCTGGAGTTATTTCTAATATTTTTGAATCTTGGTGTCATGGTGTTAATTAAGATGACTTTTAAAAATGTTAAGCAGACTGCTGTAGAAATACATATGAGTCATCCTTCCGGGTTTCTTTTGCATTGGAAATGATGACTTTGAAGTTGTCAATTACAAGTTCAGAATTGTGACTATCTTTCATGTATAGATGATGCTCATGACCTCTAATCCTGTTTCTATTTTATATATCAGAAAAAATATCTTTTGCAACTAAGCTCTAGATATCTCCGCTTTCAGTACAATGTTGCTCTCTCCTGGCTCATTTGCTTTGAGGTTCTAACAGGAATTCTTTACTAACTTGCTGTGCTCTTTGTACATATTTCATCTGTGTGGACTTAATAATCCGTTGTTGCTTTTAACCATTTGTGTAATATAGGCTAACTGTGTAGATATTTCAAAGAAAGACAAGCGGGTCACAAGACGCTGGAGAACAAAAAGTGTCAGCAAAGATACAAAAATACAACTGCAGGTACAACTCTTCCTTTTCCTTTGTGTTTTCATTTACTTTAAATGTTAGTCTTTATATATTAGTTATATGTCAGTTCATGGGTGTTAGGTTGAGAGAATAGCTTAACTGCTTTAAAGTCAGAGCTTTTCAGAGTTGTAGTATCTAAAAATAGTGAGAAATCTTATTTATTTTAGTTCCTTGGGCATAAACAAAAAGTTAAAATTATATAATATGGCTGCAAAGTAGCATTTCCATTCCCCAGAATAGCCTTTGAAACATGGAAATTTATTCAAATAAAACATCGTTTTAAAATCTAGACTGAAAATTTTTTGAATTTTGATAAACATGCTTTATATATTCTACATGTTCAAAGAGCCTTTTACATGTGAACTTGGCCCAGAAATTGTGGTACCATAGGTTAAAAACCAATGAGCCTAATACATTATGTTCAGTGTGATTCCCTAATGATATTTTTACATTTCTGTTAAAATTTTTTGGACTTTATTTGCTTCTGAGCAAGGCCATATAATGTACTTAGTGACTTCTGAATCCAGTTTCAACTGTAAAATTCCATGACTCAACAAATATAGACAACATTTAGCCACAACAACTACTCAAAAACTTAATGAGACCTAAATCTCTGCATGCCAACTGAAAAATTTAAATATACAACATGAATGAAAGTCTAATAGCTCATGATAAATTTACTTGAAATAAAATTTTAATTGAAATAAATATTTCTAAAATTTTAACTAAGATCTTATATGATTGCATTGGAGTGATAGAAAATAATGAATGCTTAAGACCTCTTATGTCTCAAATCATATTACCTTCAAATCTTTAAGCTAAAATCTCTACTCTTCTTATTTTACTTGTATATTTTAGGTGATTTTTTCCTTGCAAAGTTAAAATTATGTTTATAATCTGGCATTTAAAATATATACTATCAATCAATTTATATCCTAACATAAAAAAAACTGCTTTTCAGAATTCTTCAATTTCTTCTGAATAATTAACAAATTAATTCTTCTTTAATTCTTTCTGACTACTTTGATAACATTATTTTCATTATACTTCTTTGTGTGGCAATAACAAGACTGCTCTGCTTGCTAATCAGATATATTTAATAATAATTTTCCATAAGAACTAAACATCCATATTTTATTTAGAATATTTATACCTTCAAGTACAGTTTTGTGCCTTCCATTGTTCAGTATGGTCTTATGTGTTTTGCCTTGTGTTCATAAAATTGGTACCTTAGGGAAAATGTGCCAAATCAAATGGTTTCTCCAGAAAATTACCTTTGGCATGCACATTTCTTTTGAGCCTGTGATTGTGGAGTGTGTGTGTGCGTGTGTGTGCGTGTGTCTGTGTATTTGTTTTTGAGCTTGGTATCTGTGTTCTCATAGCCAGGAGGATAGAATCGTTTTTACAGATAAAAGAAAAAAGATTGGAGCTGTCTCTCTTGCCTCCTAAGAGCAGCGATTTGTGCAGAGTTGGTGCTGCTGTGTGCCTTTAGAGGGCGCCCTGAGCAGTCCTGGTCCCAGCTGGTCTGCAGCACACAGCCCCGGCTGTAGGAGGCCCTGCTGTCTGCAGCTAACCCGCTCCTGCCTCAAGGCAGCTGTGGCTACTCTTCCTCTTAGAGCTCATGCTTTTACAAGTGCGGAGAAATAATGATTTTTTTTTTTGAATAATCTGAAGAAATTGGTCAAAAGCAGGAAATACTGCTATGTGTTTGAGTGGTTTGTTTTAGAATTCTCATTGATGCTGTTTCATTTCACTTTTGTTTTACCAAGAAGTAACAAAAATGGCTCTTGTAATTTTCCTTAGATATTTTGGAGGGAAATTCAAATCACCTCATTTTCACTCTCAAAGAAATTTGCCTTTTGGGGGCTGGGGAGATGGCTCAGTGAACAAGGTACTTGCCATTCAACTATGAGTACCTGACAAGGGATCTTCTCATACCCCATGTTTGAAAGCCACAAGAGACCCCACCTTAAACAAGGTGGGAGGCAAGGGCTGACCTGAAAGTTATCCTCTGATCTCTACACACACACACACACACACACACACACACACACACACACACACACCATTCTGACACATATACAAATACTAAATAATTTAAAATTTTTTAAAGAAAACTTTGTGTTTTCAAGATGAGAGAGAGAATGGGAGGGAGAGAGAGAGATGTAAATTTTAGTAGAAACACATAGAATCTTGGTGGCAGCTGAGCTTGGCAGGGCACGCCTTTAATCCCAGCATTTAGGAGGCTAAGGTAGGAGGATTACAGTTAGCTCCAAACTAGCCCAGACTACAGTGAGCCCTTCCCTGAACACCACCACCACTTCCAAAAACAAAGGATTTGGCTAGCAGTAAGCTGTTTTAACACTCAGGAAAAGTCCACTTGGCTGACATGCTGCAGAATTCGGTAGCATGCTTGGATCCTTCTGCTTGTCAGACACCACAGATCCTCGGGGGCTGTCAGGATACTCATTCTCCATGACTTCCAGACTCCTTGAGCATGCGTGCGTGTTGGGAAGAGCAAGTTCACCCAGCTATGACTCTGAACAGTGACCCTATTTACTCAGCAGCATTTTGCCTGCAGAAAGCATAGCCGTTTATTTTTGCCAGAGTAGGTTAAACATAGCTGACTTTCTCCCCACTGTAATATTATTTTGTCCTTCCTTATTTTAAGTACTTTTTGACTATGGGAATTTTATCAAATGATACCAAGTGTTGTGTGTTTTGCTTTCATTACCCTCTCATGTTCCCTGATGACCACTGCTGGAGCCGGCTTGAACGCCTCTCTGGTTTTGGTAGGTCATGCCTCATCCCCTGTGGTTTTGCATCCCTTGGATCACCAGACTCTTGTGAAGGAAGCCACCCAGTGGCCGCGACAGTGCTTATGACACTCAGCATTTAAAATGAGTATAAAATAGATGGTTTTTAAAAATTGACTTTGGGCAGTTATATGTTGTACTGTTTGTGTCGTACTGGATGTTTAATTGTTTATTTTTGCATGAATTAGATCATGCTCTTGATTTGAATATGGAGGTTACGTGCTAGACCAGTACACATTGTACTAGATCACTTACGTTGTTGGCTTCAGAAATCAACTGTGCAACATTTGTCTAGAAGGATCTGTGGAGATTCTAGTAAATAGGAGTCCTGGTCTCCCCAACTTCAAATCTGGCTCTAATAAAGTTCTCAGTGTCAATTTCTCAGCACCAGTTTGGCTGTGTTTCATGAGCTGGGAGATGGCAAGGAAGGAATGCTTTTTATTTTTTTTTAATATTTTATTTATTTATTTTCAAGCAGAGAAGTAAAGAGAGAAAGAGAGAGAGAGAGAGAGAGAGAGAGAGAGAGAGAGAGAGAACGAGAACCAGGGCCACCACCTTGTGGGTCTGGTATATGTGGGTTCCAGCCCCCAAGGAATGCTTTTTAAAGGTGCTTCTGTCAGTTACTTTCTTGTTGTGGCGAGCAGATGCCTGACCAGGAGCAACCTAAGGGAGGAGGAAAGGCCTTTTGTCAGCTTGTTTTGAGGTTCCAGTCGATCATGGCAGGGAACACATGGCAGCAGGTGCTCAGAGCAGAGCTGGTCTCAGCCAGACTCAGGAAGCAGAGGGTGAACAGTGAGAGTAGTGCTGGACCTCAAGATGCACCTCCAGTGATCAAACACATGAGCCTGTGGAGGGCATTTTACATCCAAACCAGAACAGTTCTGTGTTAGTAACAGTCTGAATGAAGTGTGAGAGCCTTAGGTGTCGGAGGACTGAGGTATAGTAGGAAGTCCATAATAGCCGATAAAATAATCTGTCATTCACATGTAGATGTCCTGGATTCCAACTCAAATTGTCCTGAAGTGTAAAAATACATTCTTTCTTTTACTACATTAAATAGAAAGGGATTTTTCATAACTTTTTGTGGAACAGAGGTTAGGCATTTATATATGTGTGCGTGATACACATAAATGTATGCAGAGTGTTTGTGAAGACGTAAGGAATCCATGAAAATAATTTGGAAAAGTTAAAGAAATGTAAGAATTAAAAATGATTTTTAGCCAGGCGTGGTGGTGCACAGCTTTAATCCCAGCACTCAGGAGGCAAAGGTAGGAGGATCACTGTGAGTTTGAGGCCAGCCTGAGACTACATAGTGAATTTCAGGTCAGCCTGGGCTAGAGCGAGACCCTACCTCAAAAAAAAAAAAAAAAAAAAAAAGATTTTCAGTCATTCTAAACAGAAGAAAGTAGTCGTACCATTTTTTCAATTTGTACCATCGTTAGGTTATTCCAAGGAAATTCATTTTGGTTTGAAATAATTGTTTATCATCTTGAGAACTCAGGGTCTGTCACATTGAGGTCAAGTTGATTGATAAGAAGGAAATGTCGCTATACCTTAATTTCACCTAAAGGAGGGGGAACTGGAAAGAAGGTTTCCTGGTTTATGCATAGTTCATGTCATTAAATGGAGCTTCTACTTTCAGTTGTTTCTAATGATATCTATAGGCACTGTCCCTACACACTGAGGACTCCGGGCTTTGTACCCCTGTCCTAGAAGGACTGGCTTCCTCCTTGGAAGTGTCTTTCACTTGGAGATCCCAACACTCAGCATCAGTTGAGGCCCTAGCTTTTTGGTGGAAGATAGAGTTGGGATTTAAAATATTCCTATTACCCTTCCCCATATTCTTTTCTCCTAATTAGGAACTTTAAATTTTACCTAGCCAGCAAGAGGCTCTCATTATAACCTCGAGCCTTCACACATTATATAATCAGTCTTCTCAACACTTATTTTTTTTGTTTTGCTACCATTTTTTTGGCTTCATATCATGTGACATTGCATGAAAACAAAGTGGTATGAACTTTGACGTCACCTTAGAATAACAGGCTATTTATTAATTGCTACCTGTCTATCTCCATTTGGGCTGAGGATGATATTCAGCAAATGGATTTGAAGGATCTCTGTGCTCTGTAATGAAGACTGAGCCTTTCTCTTGGCATGAATGTCACCTTGAGCTGTTTTTATTGCTAAGATTTTTCTTTTAAAGAAAAGTAAACTCCAGTTAAAAGTTCTCCCTCTTGTCTGATTACCTTTTGTCCCTCCCCCCCCCCCTTGTCCCCTCGTCTCTCTCCTCATCCCTGTGTTTTTCTCCCCTTTTCTTTCCCGTTCCCTGTCAGGAAGGGCCACCTGCGAAGGGCCAGTTCAGCACAACCCGGCGCCGACAGAGGCTAGCAGCAGCAGTGGCCACAACAGTGAGTGGATTTCAATGTCAAGTGCAAGTTTGATGAGAATATAGTATGGAAAAGCCATGGAGTTTTATGGTATTGAATTCAAATCAAGGGGGTATTTTCACCCCTAAGAGGTGATAGAATGGATAAAGCGAGAAAAGATGTCATATTGTGGAAGATAAAGCAAAGAATAGTGAATGTCCGTGCAGACTGTAAAATAGGACATTTAAACACAGGAATCCTTTCTGGATACAAATAATCACAATAATTACTTAACCATGTAATCCTGTGAACTTCTTAAAATACAGATTTCAGGGGCTTGGGAAATAGCTCAGCAGTTAAAGGTATTTGCTTGCAAAGCCAGCTGGACTGGGTTCAATTCCCCAGTCACCCATGTAAAGCTAGGCAGGAGTTTGTTTGCAGTGGCAAGAGACCCTGGCAGACCTATACCACATATACACACACATACCACACACAAATAAATTAATGAATTTTAAAAAATAGACTTGAGTTCACAGCAATCATGGATATAGGGTTTTTTTAAATATATTTTATTTATTCATTTTCAAGCAGAGAGAGAGAGAGAGAGAGAGAGAGAGAGAGAGAGAGAGAGCACCTGGGCCATCACCTTGTGGGTCTGGCCTATGTGGGCACTGGGGAATTGAACCCAGGGCCTTGGGAACTCGAGGTAATTACTTTATCTGCTGAGCCATCTCTCCAGCCCAGGGTTGTTTTTTTTTAATTATATATTTCCTGACTTAATAATAGTCTTACTCATGTTAAAATTAGGGTATATTTCAAAGCTAGAGTTGCTTAAAATATGATAAGGTTGTGGTTGCAGTGTGGAAAAATAACTGCCGGTGTGAATTGTACTGGTTTTCTACTTTATGATTAGGTAATCATCTCTGGCTTTATATGTAACTATTTAGCCAGATTGAGGAATGAATTGCTGGAGTTTAGTATTTAGAACTGGGTTCTAAATTCAGTTTTAACCACATTTGAACAAAATTCATTACCGAAATTGCTTTCACAGTGAATGTGTATCTAGCTGGTAAATGTATTTAAATATAAATGAATAAAGTTCATGATGCTGATGAGGTAACATTCTGATGCAAGATACCTGTACAATCATTTAAATCATTCTTTAGTTTTTTTCTTTATAGGATAAAGAACACTATCATAGGAAAGGTCAGTCATTTATGGAAACGCTAATGCTTCCTGGAGTAACGTACCTCTGAAATGACATGCAGGGAGGTGATTGTGTTTCTTTTGTGTTCATTTTTTAGCCTGCAGATGCATACAGTGAATATGATAAAATAAGGGTTAGCACCTATTTGAATAGAGTACGCTTCTATTTTTTAATTGGGGGCAGAAGAGTAAAAAGCTTTTCAAAAAAGAAAATATTCGTGCCCACATCTCATTGTAGCTATGACCACAAAAGTTCTTTTTAAAAATGACTTCGATGAAAACAAACAACTTGATGGATCTAATGAGAAAAGCTACTGTCAACATTTAATGACATTTTCAGCAATGGCTAGAGCAAAGGGCTTCTCTCTACCTTGCCCAGTACCAGTAGCTTTGAGTCCAGAGCGAAGCAGCCTTGAGCAGGACCCATAGCTGACCCCAAGCCCCCCTCCCCGATCCCAGTGACCAAGGCCACCACCTGTGGGCCTGGCATATGTGGGTACTGGGAAATTGAACCCGGGACCTTAGGCACTGGAGGCAAGTGCCTTAACTGCTGAGCCATCTCTCCAGCCTGCAAATTATGTATTTGTTGTCCCCATCTAATCCCAACATTTGATAGAAAAGTCGTTCTCTTAGGGAGGTGTGTGAGTCCTTCCTAGACTCTCTGGGTTTTCACTTGCACAGTGCCCCCCTATGTAACTTTTCCCTAGGCTAATGTGAGTCCCTCCTCATCCACTCAGATGAGTCTCCTAAGCCAGCCAAGTCTTGAACTATTGAGAGCCCCCAAGTGCACACAAAACCCTTTAACATGATCCTCAGTAATTATATCCCCCTGATACCAACCACCCACATTCATTGTTCTTAATGTTCTTCTAGTTCCTTGTATCAGAAAGCCACATCCTTAAAGCGAGCTCCCTGCTCTCCCCATGTCTTTAACTCATAGTTTCTCCCAGTGGTCTCCCCACCTAATCTTTCCACAGATGGGGAATATGGACTGACTCCTCTCTAGCTTTGGCCTCCCCACTGTTAACGTTCCTTGGTCTACCTGATTCAGTTAGAACCGTGAAGTACATTTCTCACCTAAGTGTCTCTGAAGGACCTCAGTCATTGCGGTCACAGAAGGAACCTGGATAAGACTCCAAAAAACAAACTTCTGCACTCTGTTTTCTCAAATGACTTTACACACCACTTGTTTGTCTCAAATCTGAAACAGATGGAAGTTTTGAGCCTAATAGATAAACCAGCTGTTGACATCTCCCAAGGCATTGTCACCAAGGTCCCACCAAGGATGATGTGCAGAGATTTTGCTACCTCTAGACAACAGATGCCTCAGAGAACATGTTAGCGTGCTTAACTTAGCTGAACTTGGGAGGAAGCTTCATGTTCTCACCCTTCCCCAATAAGCCGTGGATATCTTTTTTTTTTTATTGTCAATAATGAGTTACATTGTTTAGTGGGCCAAGAATGAGTTGTTATCCCCAATTCCTCATTGCCCCCCCCCCATCCTCAGTCAGCTGGATATCCTCCTCCGTGGGCCGGCTGGATCAGTCTAAGCCGTGGATATCTTTAATGAAAAGTAACTCCACGCCAGGGCAGATCTACATCAGAGGGGTCCTCAGTCGACTCTCAGCTGCCCCTTCAGCCAGATAGTTCCTCCATTGGTCCTCCATTGGGAGACGCATACTTATTCTGCTACTCTATAGTGTAACACACAGAGGAAATTACAGTGATTTACATGACATATTCCAATTCCTAATATAGTTCCTAACAAACCAATTTCAGAAATGACTCAGTTTCCAAGTCATTGTTGTATTTACTATTAAATTTGCTTTTTTATTTTCTCTAATGGCTATGGTGCAGGTATTTTTACAGTTAGTAAACTTATTTTTTAAAAAATATCATTATTATCCATAATTAGATATTGTATGAGCAAATCTTATGATGATACCCCCATTTCCCTCCTCCCTGTCCCCTAAACTTATTTTTATAACATTTTATGAGGAATTTTCATATATGTGTAAAATATAATATGGATATTTTGATCATATTCCCCACCCTCAGCCATGCCCCTACCACCGAACCCCTTCTTGCAAGTGTATCTTTATATGCATTGTTATATATTAAGATCCTGCTTCTGGCTCCCAGAGAAGTGAATGGAATATGTACCATGTCAGAGAAGGTCGGCTTCTTTTCGGGAGGACTGAGGGTTCAGAGTTGAAGCTTGTCCTGCCATTCTGTAGTCATCATTCTTCTAACAATGAAAACCCACTGGCTGTTGGAAATGCTAACTGAACTATGGGAAGCAAAACTCCTTCCCAGCCCACCTGCCTGAAAGCAAATGTATCCTGATCATCTCCAAGTGCACTGCTCTCTGAGAGGAGTCTGGTATTTTGAAGAACAGGAGGCATGCTTTCTGTGTAGGAGAAGATGGACAGAACGGGACAGGGTGACTCTTGAATGACTTGCGTCTTTCCGTTTCAGGTTCCTTTCAGTGCCACCATGTCCCCAGTTCGCCTGCATTCCTCCAACCCCAACCTTTGTGCGGACATTGAGTTTCAGACTCCGCCTAGTCACCTCACTGACCCTCTGGAAAGCTCAACAGATTATACGAAGCTGCAAGAAGAATTTTGCCTCATTGCACAAAAAGGTAACCCCCCTATTAAACAAGGTGTTGTCTTCAATGAGAGAGAGTTTCAATAAACACTGAGCCTTTTATCTTTGTCTAGGTGATAACGGAAGATGAAATAGTATTATATGTGGGGTAGATTCTGTACACAAAATCTACCTGCTGGGGGACACACATCATGAGCTGACTGAATAAGATGTTATGGGGAAGACAGAGGAAGACAAAAAAGGTTTTTCTAAACAGTCCAGCAAGACATACCCCCCCTCGCCATCTTTTTTCAATGCCTTTGAATTAATTGCCTTATATAGTCATGGTTAATCTTGGGAAAAAATAGATTCTGTTTGAATCTTTCCTTTTTGATTTTGTTTGTTTTGTTGGGGTGTTTTGGCCCAGGCTGACTCGGAACTCACTCCGTAGTCCCAGTCTGGCCTCCTACCTCTATCTCCCAAGTGCTGGGATTGAAGGCGTGCACCACCAGGGACAATTGTGCCCTCTTCAAAGCAGTGCTTTCTTATGGCACTTTGGAATTGGGGCATCAAGACTTCAGGCAGCCTGTGTCGCTGACTCGATGGGTTTGGATGCTGCCCGCAGAGCCCAAGTGGCTTCCCTTGTACAGTCCACCAGCAAACCCTTCTTCCTGTCTGTGACAGTTTCAGGCTCCAAGAGAACAGAAATGGAAGTGGCTAGTCCTCTCCAAGGCCACCCTTAGAGCTGGCGTAGCAGCACAGGCCAATTCCGATTTGCTTTTATATTAAATTTTCAGTAAGACTTGAATGTGAGTTAAATTGCTATGAGCTACAGAGTGTACAGTAAGCAGGAATGGAGGTCTGGGTGGGCTCCTGGACCCCTACTTGCTATATGGTATTTGGTTTCTAGAAGATGACATTTGTCTTTTGACTTAAGTTAGCACATTCTCAGGCATTGTCTTTTTAAATCTCCTGAGAGATACATGTTGTGCTGTTTTCAGTCACAAACGAGTTCTTGTGAACTCATCATTTATTTCTCCCTGGGCTTCTGGTAATAAATTATAAAATATCCATGAAAATGAGTATTAAGTCAAACAACTCATGGCCACCCCCTAACACTCAACAGCCTAGTGGCTTAGAAACAGAGAGAGAGAGAGAGGTTTGGGTTGCCAGGCTGCCAAGGCCTCTTGCCAGTGCAAATGAACTCCAGATGCATGCATCACTTTGTGCATCTGGCTTTACATGGGTACTGGGGAATCAAACCTAGGCCAGCAAGCTTTGCAAGCAAGTGCCTTTAACCACTGAGCCATCTCACCAGCCCTACCCCTCTTTTTAGAAGTAGATTTGTTACTTGATATTCTATACAGCCAACTCTCTTCTTACTTCTTATAAACATATTTTCGTTGTTTTTAAATAGGATGTTAATTGTGTTAGACTAGACCAATAAAGTTTTGTTCATAGATTCATAGATAGTAACTTTTCCATGCGGGGTGAGGGAGTGGCAGCAGGGAGGATGAGTCAACAAATATGTGAGTTGCCTGTGTGAGCATAGGTTAGTGGCTAAAGAGAAAGGACTCAGTTGAAGACAGTCCCAGGAAAGTTTTGTGTATTTGTGTATTTGTGTATTTGGTTGCAATCCTGAAGCTTCTAGGAAATCCAAATTTCAACGGTGTTTTAAAGCCTCTGTTGAAAGTACATGTTTTCTTTTCAGCAGATATGCAAACCCTCTATGATAGGGGAAAATGTGCTTATCCATGACTGTTGAGGGAGCTCTTTGGATAGCATGATGGCCCCTAAAGTGAGTGAGGAGTCTGCTCTTAGAGCCACCAGCAGGGTGGGGATTTAATGCAGTGGTGGGCTGTTCACGTAGCATGTACAAGGCTCTCATTTTCATCCTAGAAGAAGAAAAAGAATTGTCAACCATACTTCTAAATTAGATTATCTATTTCTTAGAGTTCTAGCTTTTCCCCCATTTAATCTTGGCTACTATTTTGGTTTTTTGCACGTGTATGCATGTGTGGAGGCCAGAGGTAGGTAGCAGGTATCTTTCTCAGCTACTCTCCTTTTTTTTTTTTTTTTGAGACAGGGTCTCTCACTGAACCTGGTGTTCACCCAGGTGGCCAGACTGGCTGGCCAGCAGGCCCGAGAGTCCCCTAGCTCTGCCTCCATACCTATGGGATTACAGGCACGTGCCACCATACCCAGCTCTTAGGTGGCCTCGGAGAGTCTGAACTAAGATATTTATGCTTGTCTGCAATCATTTTACCTACTGAGAAATCTCCTGGGGCCACTAAAAAGTACTACAGTGTAACATTTATTTAGTTAGTTTAGTTTAACACTTTTTAAAATAGCCTTTATAAAATAAGGAAATGCCTATTTTAGAAGACTTCACATGTTATAGAAATTCTGCTATTATAAAAAAGAATTGTAAATTCAACTCTCTGTAGTTAAAATGAAATATTGCATCAGACTTTACCAATACAAGGTGTTACATATGTAGGGGCTGGGAGAGGCATTGTTTGTTGTTTTCAAATCAAAGCATTTTTTGACATAAAACATTCCTGGCTGAGAAGGCAATGCAAATGCTGTTCCTAAAGCCAAATCATTCCTTCTGCGCCTTCAAGGGAACCAGTCAGAATCCAGATCAGCTGCCTGTTTTCTGTTGACAGGACTCATGAAATGCTCTTTTTGACATAGCCACTCTGTGGAAATAACTTTGTAATAATTTGAGTTGCGTGACATGTTACACAGAATGGTTGAAAATAGTCTCATCAAATCTGACAAGTAAAACATGCTTCCTTTTCTTTCCAGGGATTGTAAACTATTTTCTAACTTATTAATGTTTAGAATTGATGTAGATAGTTTGTATGCCGCTTCCAAATTTCTGTTGGCTCATCTGGTATGAAATACAAAGATTTTCACCCTAATTAATTACAATTGGCATATTTGTTTTGGGTGTAGATTTTTTTTGTTTTTTTGAGGTACGGTCTCACTCTAGCCCAGGCTGACCTGGAATTCACTGTGTAGTCTCAGGCTGGCCTTGAACTCACGGCAATCCTCCTACCTCTGCCTCCCAAATGCTGGGATTAAAGGCGTGCGCCACCACACCCGGCCCAAGGTTGAGTTTTAATTAGACTGTGATATAGCCTTTCTAAAAAGTGTCCAAGAAGCTGGGCATCGTGGCGCACACCTTTAATCCCAGCACTCGGGAGGCAGAGGTGGGAGGATTGCCATGAGTTCAAGGCCACTCTGAGACTACATAGTGAATTCCACGTCAGCCTGGACTAGAGTGAGACCCTACCTCAAAAAACCAAAAAACAAACAAAAAAAAGTGTCCAAGAGATAGTCAATGTCCACAGAAGTTATCATTTTGCACATTCTGTCTACATTACCTTAATGTTTATTTCTCGTGTTTCTCCCCACTCAGTGCATTCTCTTTTGAAGTCTGCATTTAATAGCATAGCTATAGAGAAAGAGAAGCTGAAGCAGATGGTTTCTGAGCAGGATCACAACAAAGGCCACAGCACACAGATGGCCCGGCTCCGACAGTCACTGTCTCAGGTACAGCAGTATGTAGTGCATGGGCATGACTGGCAAGGTGGGGTGGGTGTGGGGGGCAGTGGCCATCCCTTCTGGGGATGGCACATTCCTCTGAAATTCTCCCAAGATATGGCAGAATTAGTATTGAATTTTATTATTTTCCTTCTCAAAAATGTCAAGGTAAGAGTGAAAATAAATGAAGATAGTTGGCACACATATACTTGTTATGTTGACTACTCGAATACTTAATGTCTAGGGTCATTGATAAGATTACGCCTAGGTTTAAAAAAAAGTTAAGCTCTGGTCTTGGTGTCACATACCTTTAATCCCAGCACTTGGGATGCAGAGGTAGGAGGGTCTCTGTGAGTTTGATGCCAGCCTGGGACTACAGAGTGAGTTCCAGGTCAGCCTGGGCTAGAGTGAGACCCTACCTCAAAAAGACCACCCCTCAAAAAAAGAAGAAAGAATAAAGCATTTATGTATGATTCCCAAGGTAAATACAACAAAATCTACTACTTTATACAATTAATATTTTCATATAGCTTTTAATCTATTGAAAATTACTAATTACTATGAAACCATTTCTTTTCGGATTTGTACTCCTGGGGTTTTCTTTCTGTCTGTTAGGCTCCCTGAAACTAGACTATTATATTTCAGTATGTAATATATTTGATCGTGTAAATACTAATCAAATCCTTATGTGTCTCAAGTTGAGAAGATACAAATCCTTTAAAACTATACTTACACTGTGACATGGATTAATTCCTCTATCATAAACATTTTCTTCAGTTAATCCTTAAATGCACGTACCTTAATTCCTTTGAGAATGCAATGTTATTCTTTGATTTTGTGTGAGAACTCAATGTTTATATAAAATATTGTTCACTTCCTGGTGCCTTGGATCAGAGTGAAGGAGCCAGCAAATCCTGGGTAAGTGGTTCTCCATGTGGATCAGGTCCTGCTTGAGTAGTTCCCCTCAGTCCCTAACGATTAGACGTAAGCTCTCTGACTGTTGTCTGTACCTGAACTGTCAGTGTATTCTCCTTGTTAGTTTCATGTGATGAAGTGTTGCCCTCTGAGCCACACTTCCTACTTCCTGCAGTCACCATGAACCACTGCCATCTGATGCGCACACGCTGCTCCCAGGGCTCCGTGGGGGCCTTAGGAGAGTGAGCCTCACACTGCACTTGCCTGGCAGCCTGCAGGGCACTTCATTCATAGGAACCCACAGTTTCTTCGGGGAATCTGCTCATGTCTCTGCAATGTTCAGTTAACATTAATTGATCTTCCAAAAGTACCACGAAGCAGAAAGATGAAAATAATTGTCAAATAAACATATAAATGTCATCTTGTAAGCATGTGAAATATACCCTGTCTCCCCCTCCCCTGCAAGTGTTGCAGTGTTTCTGGAACACACTCAATGACATCAATCAAGCTTGCTCTAAGAAAACTAAGAAACTCATCTCTTGCTTGCTGCTGGCTGGCTTTGATATGCTTCTTAATAAGACAGAGTGGCTGAGAGACCTGCAAAGCGCACATGATTAGGGAAAGAAGTTATAATAGCTATTCATTTATCCATTCATTCAGTGCCTGCATACTAGATAATATGCCAGCTACAGTGCACCACATGCCTAGTTCCCAAGAAACGCATGATCCAATGGCTGAGCTAAGCAGTGTTTACCTAGGAGACAGTTAAAGGGACCACACTGTACCAGTCCCTGGGCTGGGGGTGTTGAGAAGAACAACAAGAGGCCCCTGAGTTGAGAGCACAGCCGCCAATAGGTCTGAATGGATGAGGAATGACCTGATGCTTCCATAATAAAAGTGAAATAAAGCTAAAGCATGCCAACTGCGCCTTCTTTCTGATGGTGCAGGTTTCTTTGCATCTTCAGTCAAGTCCTCGTAGATATTTGGACTTTTTGTTTGTTATATTTAGATATTCTTTTTTCCTAACAAAATGTGAACATAAGTTGGGACTGTAAAAGTCATACCTGAGTTTTGCTTTGGCATTTGGTCCATGTTTACATTCTTGTGTCCATCAGTACCCTCCAGGTGAGCCAATGGAGCCCTCACTGGCCACTGTAAGTTTACATTAGGTGAACCACTACCATGGTTAGAACCCTGGAGACAGGGGTCTGGAGAACAACGTGACTAGTTAAGTAGGTAGCAACTTGCCCAGGAGGACTACACAAAGAAGCTAAACTTACACTATCAGTAACAGGCAAGGCTTAACAAATTATAACTGCCGGAAGCTGGAAATGTTGCTGCACTTCTCTGTTCATTAGGGAGATTGATCAGGTATAGCAGGAAATTAATGCCAAACTAGTTGAGCTGACTCTTACCATTCAAAGTCATTTGAGACTGTCTTGTAATCCATGAGATAATATTCCTGAAGTGAAGGATGAATGGGTTTTGGACTCATTGTGGAGGGGAATCAGCATGGCCGGGAGATGAGCCGAATACTAGGAACAAGAAGGCAGAATCAAGCCCACATTTGATAACTGGGTATGTGAGGGAATCCAGGGGGAACAGACTTGTGAAAGGCTTACGATGAATGATTTTTTTGGAGGAGGCTGGAGTGTAGGCCATTAAGGAGGCAACTGTGCTTAAAAGTCCAGCTGTAAATCCCCAGTGTTTCAGGACAGTTATACATGTCCATGAATTATATTATCAGACAGACTAGAAGTCCAGTAGTACTGGGGCTACTTTAGAGAACATTTTAAAGACAAAATCAAAAAGATCCTTTGATGGAAACCTAGGGCAAGCAGCCTAAGAATTTAGGAATGGAGACCATTGGGAACAAAGGCAGAGTTCTGAGAGTCCCAACAAGGGACAGGTTAACAGCACTTGATTTAGCAGCAGACAACAAGCTTGTAATGTCATCAGGGGAAGGAGGCATGGAAGGAAGGGACAGCCCACTCCTCCAGCCATCCTGATTGGCCAACTCTGTTCTCACAGCACTGAAGATCGAACAGTACCAATCAGCTTGAAAACATCGACACGGTTGTTCTCCACGTTGAGTCTATTTTTATGTTAGTAGAGCTTCACGGTACAAACGAGAATGTACGTAAGCACAGCATTGGCTTAAGGCACAAAGCAGCAGAATTTATAATCCCAATTTACATACCCACAATAAATATTTTGTAATGAGGTAAAAAATTTTAAGTGTATTTGTTTCTGAACTCCATGGCTCCCTAGGACTTAGCCAAATTTGTCTATGAAAATATTTTTCATAAAGCTTTTTTTTTCATTTTTAGCTATCAAGTTTATACTGTGAATGTATACATACTTGCCAATATTTTTGAAGCCTTAAAGAGTATTTGCTGGGCTGAGGAGATGGCTTGGCTAAAGGTACTTGCTTGCAAAGCCTGATGGCCTGGGTTCAATTTCCCAGTGGCCACATAGAGCCAGATGCACAGAGGGATGCATTGGTCTAATGTTTGTTTACAGTGGCAGGAGGCCCTCATGTACCCATACCTTTCTCTCTGGGTCTCTCTAATTAATAAATACATAAATGTATTTTTAAAGTACTTGCCTATTGTTCCTGTATGTCCATGCTGATAGGACTAGTCTGAGGAAGTAATGCTGAATATAGAAAATAATTGTGTGTGCAACTGTTGGTGGCCATATATTTTTTGTAGTAAAAATCATTACTTAAATTTCTGATAATAGAAAATTACTATTTCTTTTGCATCTATGAAAATCATATTTATGAAGAGTTTGCAATATGTGATGAATGTCATGAAGACATTGCATATGAACACGTACCCAGTAGACAATATGAAAAATGCACAAGGACAAAATAGCTCAAAAGAAAGAGACAAGCTATTAACAGTCAAGTATAAGATGAATTTTTAAATATAGTTTTCACTTTTTTCAATTTTACAAATATAGCAACATTTTTAAATGAGAAAAAGGTAATTTTTTTAAAAGTTGCCCCAAATTTGTTTTTGACAGTTTCCATATTTATTTTGTCACTTTTGAACCTGCTTTGCCTTTATCCAAAGGATTTGATTTTATGTAAATGATTGCCACATGCTTCAAATTTTCTCCAGCTCCAACACAGTCAGATTACCATCCTAGAACCCACAATTCTATTTAGTAAATGTTTTGGCCAATGTTTCAGCCAGTCTAAGGTAAATCCGCACCCATTACCCACGAGGGTTACCAGCTAAGGAAGTGGAGACTTCGAGAATCGATTCTGGCTCAGGACTTCTTCTGCAGCTTGGGAAGGAATTGTGTTAGATTTGGGCATGTGTGAGAGACATAGCGCATGGGAGCATGAGTGAGCAGTGTAGAACAGGCTCTCGAAGTAGAAAACCTGCTCTGTGTAGACAGTAGGCATGGTGCAGGCCAGCGAGCTGCATGAGATTTCTCCCTGTGGGCCTTCGCTGTTCTCTTCATACCCGAAGATGCTTCCAGAAGGCCTCTATGGCTTCTCTTACAGTGGATGGCTCCAGTGGCTGCTAATCCTCCTCCTTTCCCTGCTGTTCACTTCCCTTGAGCCCTTCCCCTACCTTATTTCTGTCATCGTCCAGGCTCTTTTGAGTTCATTATCACTAATTGTGTCATTGCTCTTATAATTATCTATATTCTTCAATGCACCCAGATTTCCATGGTTCAATAGAAATTAGTTGCACTTTGGAGAGGGGAATCTTAAGTGTGCTGAGCACTACTGGGGAGCACTGTGTTCAGAGCTCCATCACTTGACTGTAGAAAGGATCACAAGCCATCTGCATCGTTAAGGCACAGCAGAAGCCAGCCCGGGAAGATTGCAGATGTGGGCTGATGTGTGCTTCTGGCCCGCTCACACTTTCCACCATTGAAGGTGCCAGAGATGGACCTGTTTATTTACATCCATGCTTTCCTGCTGTGGAGTGATAGCTTCCTCCCCACCACTGCATCTATTTTATTTTATTTTTTTAATATTTTATTTTTATTTATTTGCAAGCAGAGAGATTCAGAGAGAGAGAGAGAGAGAGAGAGAGAGGTGCACCAGGGCCTCCAGCCACTGCAAACAATCTCCAGACATATGCTTCACCTTGTGCATCTGGCTTATGTGGGCACTAGAGAATTGAACCCGGGTCCTTAGGCACTGGAGGCAAGTGCCTTAACCTCTGAGCCATCTCTCCAGCCC
>PVHP010007654.1:0-55693 GCA_004024765.1 Zapus hudsonius | reverse complement strand
GCCCCGGCCATTCATTAAGCAAATAAAGCCCCGGTGTGGGAGTCAGAGGCTCATAAATAATCCCTGGTGTTTTATCCCCCCTCACCCGCTGCCTCCCAAGCTTTGCATATTTATAATAAAGGAGAAGTATTTCTGACACAGACTGTTATGCGTGGAAGTGCATAGGGAAGATAAGGGAGGGTGACAGCCAGGCTCTGCAGAGAGGGTCCACTCACTGGGCCCAGAGAAGAAGGTGATCCTGAGGCTCAGGGTGGTTGGTGGCATCCTCTCTCCAGCACCCCGAATCGAGGACTCTGTCTTGGCTGCGAGCAGGGCCTGGGTCCAGTTTAGTTCTTGAGCTTGGTTGGAGGAAGGGGAGACCTGGGACTCCTTGCATAGCTCCATGGGTGCAGAGGTTAGATCCCATGCCAGGGAGCAGGGGAAGAGGAGCAGGTCCATGCTGGCGACAAGGAGGAGGAGGAAGATGAGTAACAAAATTTAACATGGAAGGAGGCTTGTAATGCTCCTCACTACCTGTGCTCATTAAACTCCTAATGTTTCATTAAGTTGCCTCACCCCAACACACAAACACACAGACACGCCTATGCAAACGTGCATGTGTGTATGCAGGCACACACACAGCACACCATGGCCTTTCTCTGTGTGTGTGTGTGTGTGTGTGTGTGTGTGTGTGTGTGTGTGTGCCACATTCCCCAGGCAGCAGTTATTGCCTGAAGCCTTCCAAAGGCCAAAGCACTGTTTACAGCATTGTGCAATCCACACAAGTACACTCTAGCAGATGCGAGTTTAATTTAGAGTCCTATTTCACCATACAGGGGGGAGCCGTGGAATTTGGTGATAAACAGAAACACGAATAATGGGAAACTGATACTATATACCAATCCTGATGGGAGTGTGTCGGGAATGCTAATGTGAACCTCCCGGGCTTCTTCCTACAGATGCCAAGGCCGGCTGCTCTTAGCTACAGCCCCTCTTGTCTAAGCTCCTTCTCACCTAGAGAAGACCCTCGGGGGAAAGGTTTTGCTTATGCCCAAGCCCCCTCACCTCACCTTTACTTCTAGAGAAGGAAAATGTCAAGGATAAACATTGATCCCTGTGTTTAATGCCTAATTCTTAATCATGCCCAAATATTGTTCCATATGGACCAGATATTTTTTAAATAATGGCTTATGATACAACAGTTATTGTGTTATTGTTTTTTAATATTTATTTATTTATCTAATAGAGAGAGAAAGAAAGAGAGAAAAAAGAGAAGAGAATGCATGCCAGGGCTTCCTGCCACTGCAAACAAACTCCAGGCACATGCACTACTTTGTGCATCTGGCTTTGAGTGGGCACTGGGGAATCGAATCCAGGCCATCAGACTTTGCAAACAAGCAGTGTTAACTGCTAAGCCATTTCCTAGCCCCAGTGATTGTATTTAAAGGCTTGAGACAGAAGAAACAGTACACCAAGTAAAAAGAAAGTTTCATTCATAAAATGTTAATCTATGTCATGTAAGTATTTTCTCCCTCTCCTGCACACTCTCCCCCTCTGTGTGTGTTTGTGTGTGTGTGTGTTGCAAGGTGAAATGTATTTCTTAGCTTGGGTTGAGAAAGAAAGGAAGAAAGAAAGAGAGAGAGAAAGAAAGGAAGGAAAGAAAGAGAGAGAAAGAAAGGAAGGAAGGAAGGAAGGAAAGAAAGAAGAAGGAAAGAAAGAAAGGGGAAGGGAAGGGAAAGGGAAGGGAGGGGAGGGAAGGAAGGGGAGGGAGGGAAAGGGATGGAAGAAAGAAAGAAAAAAGAAGGAAGGAAAGAAAGAGAGAAAAGAAAAGAAGGAAGGAAGGAAGGAAAGAAAGAAAAAGAGGAAGGAAGGAAGAAAGGAAGGAAAGAAAGAGAGAGAGAGTAGTGGGAATTCTAGGAAGGCGAAGACTCTGGACTTGGAGTGAAGATCTTTGGTTTGAGTCCAGCCTTGTCCTTTACATCCTTGGGCACATGGTCACATCTTGGCACAGGTGAGGCATCTTGGTGTCTGAGTGTGATGGAAGTGACCTGCCATGCTGGGCCTAGAGAGCATTCTGGCTGGGAGAAACCTGTCGAGTAGCCAGGCTCTGGGGAGACAAAAGGGCCGAGATTAGACAGGCTGGCCACTGTCGCCAGCACATTAGAGGAAGAGGCAGGACTAGAGTGTTTTGTTTCTAGGAGGCCATCCCCCTGGGATCCATGATGGACACAAGAGACCCAGGAATCTCCTTTCAGTTATTTATCATCATGCAGTGTCAGGAGGGACCCAACTTCACACACTCTGACCCTCCTTCATCCCAGGCCAGGCCGTGTGCCAGCATCCCTCTTGGAAGAGGAGACAAGACATTGCATCCAACTGAAAGCAACAGGAGACATAAGGGAGGCAGAAAGTAATTCTCCTTTTTGGAAGCCAGCCAGAGTGTCCTCGTGCCAAGATTAGCCAGGATAATAACAACAGACATAACAGTGGGATGAAAAGGGTCCTCCGAGGCCTGGGAAACTTGGCAAGGGAGTAAGAGGGTGAGGGGAACTCAAAACGGATACTCTGACCTTTGCAAAAGCCGGGCCCCACACCCTCCTGGAAAAGTCCTCCTGAAAGGGCCTGGCATTCCGCTGGAGTGTCTGGCTGGCCTGGCACGTTCCGTGTGTTTCCGATGACCAGTGGCACTTGTCACCTCCAAGAGGCTCTGGTACTTCACTGTTTGGCCAAACACCAGCCAGCTGTGAAGACTTTTTTATATGTGCTTAACATTTAAGTCAGTGGACCCAAAGTCAAGATTAGTATCTCGATCAGCAGATTTTGAGTAAAGATTCACCTTCCAGAATCCTTTGTTGTTGGGGAAGGTATTTTATCTTCTATGGTGAGGATAAGGTGACGCTGGGGGTGGGGAGAGAATTTCTTCAGGATTAGCATAGAAATTCTGCCCAAGTTGCCATTCTCAGACCCAAGGTTGAATATCAACCCTTTTGCCCAAGTTTCCACAGTTTGGATTCCCCATTTTTCTACCAATAATATGAATCAATTCCTTCCAAGAAATTCCAGTCTCTATGCCCATGTACACACACACACACACACACACACACACACACACACACACACACACGAATTCTGGCTGTGACACTCACTTGCTCATTTCCACCTTCACAGCACCATCTGCTCAGCCAGGACAAAGTGCCCATTCTGACCTGGACTCTGGTCTCTTCTACTTCCTTCTGCTCTGTCCAGTTGGCCAGTGACTCTCAATGTCTGCTTGGCCACCTGTCTCCTGTCCAGTTCCGCCCTGTCATGCACAAATCCTCCCTTTTACTCTCATTCTATCATGGCTTCCTCAGCTTTTTCGCTCCAGCTCTGTCTCCATCTGTCTCCCCGAGAGGCTCGTGCTAGAATTTTAATGGTGGTGGTGGTGGTGGGGTGCTACACAGCACAGGAACCACGTCTGTTCACGCGCAAGCAGAATGAGGTGGGGAGGAACACAGACTCTGGAATCACACCTTCTGCTTTGGGATCTGGGCTGGCCAGCCTCCCAGCACAAGTAAAAATGGTGGCGTCTCATTTCTGAAGTAAGTATAATAGTAACACGTACACCTTCCAGTTATGCAAAGAATCACATGATGGTGGTTTGTGCAGCCCGGTAGAAGTATGCAAGTTAATCCTGGCTGGTTCTATGATATCATGGGAGTTTTTAAAAGTTGGTCCAAGGTGATGAAGTGATTGGCTGGTGCACTCCATGGTCACACGCCAGGCATCTTGACTTCTGTTCTAAGATCCTTATAACCCATTCTGCTCTCCTGCCACCGCTGCCAGGTGGATTGCCCTGGACTCCCACTGTGTGGAATTGTCTTGGCATTTTTCAGATGTTCTCCATTGTTTCTTCAAGTAAAATCCATACTTTGGGGCTAACATTTATCTAGCCAATATTTACTAAGCAGGACTGTGTGCCAGGTTCTGGAAGAGGTGTTGGGGATAACTTGTCGATTTCCTGTTTGGTGAGATTTCCACTCTGATGAGAGTGGGTCAGAGAGAAAACCAATACGTAATCTGTACAGTGATGGTGAGGGCTCTGAAGGAAGATTGAGCAGAACAGGGAAAGGGTGGTGAGGAAAAGTCCTCAAAGATTCGAACGTGAGCAGGAAGGAATGACCACGTAGGATCTGGGATGAAGTGTTCCAGGGGAAGGAAGTGCCAAGCCCCCGGGTGGGAGCTTGTCTGGCATGGCGGAGGAATAACCAGGAGTTGAGCACCCTTCACGTGGAATGAGGGAGGGAGGAGATGGAGCCTTTGGAGCCTTAGGCCAATAGGAGGACTTTATCCCTGAGTGAGATACACACAGAGAGGAAGGCTGCAAGCCAAACCTGGACTTGGTGCGACTCTCATTGGCTGTGGGTGAAGAATGATCTCTGAGGGTGAGATGCGGACAAGGTCAATTGCAGATCAAGGTCAAGTGCAGATCAAGGTCAAGTGCAGATGAGAACTGCTGTTGGCTTGAGCTCAAGTGACCTGGTGTTCCTTGAGATATTTGTTTCAAGGAAGAATCCACATGTTTTTTTGGCAAAATGGATAGAGCGAGATACACACACACACACACACACACACACACACACACACACACAGAGAGAGAGAGAGAGAGAAAAGAGAGTAACCTAGGCTAATATCTTCTTGTAAGGCTTGAGAAATTGGAGGAGTGGACAGACCCTGTTTACAGTGGAGGAGTGGTCAGGACCAGGAGTCAGAAGGCTTCATATGGTCTGTGTGTGGTGTGGACCTTAGCTTGGAGAATAAGCAGAGAGAGACGCCGGAGGCAGAGCTGCAGCTCTTGGAGTCATTTCTGTGTCTAGATTTATGGAACTAGGTAAATCCATGCAGAGGACACAGAGTTTGGCAGACACGGAAGGGCTGGCCGCAGAATGGGAAAACTCAGTCACCTCAATGCCCAGCATGAAGGCACAGGGAAGGGGCTGTTGGAGAAGCAGGGGACCAAACAAGAGTGGTGTCCCAGAAGCAAAAGCAGAACAATGGAACCAACTCCATCCATACTACTGGCTGAGAACCATGTAGAAGTCATGGGTGACCTTTATATAGATTATTTTTATTGTTGTGATCAAATGCCTGACAAGAAATAGCTTAAGGGGGGGGAGGGAGTTTTTTTTAAATTTTATTTATTCATTTTCAAGCAGAGAGAGGAGAGAGAGAAAGAGAGAGAAAGAGAGAGAGAGAGAGAGAGAGAGAGAGAGAGAGAGAGAGAATGAGAATGCACCAGGGCCACCACCACCGTGTGGGTCTGGCTTATGTGGATCCTGGGGAATTGAACCGGGGCCTTAGGCACTGGAGGCAAGTGCCTTAACCGCTGAGCCATTTCTCCAGCCCAAGGGAGGGAGGGTTTATTTTGGCTTACAGTTTGAGGGTACAGCCCATCATGGCGGGGAAGGCATGGTGGCAGGAGCTTGAGGCAGTCAAGGAGCAGAGAGAGAGAGAGAGAGAGAGAGAGAGAGAGAGAGAGAGAGAGAGAGAGAGAGAGAGAGAGAGAGAGAGAAGCTGGTGTTCAGCTTGCTTTCTCCTTTTTCTTGAGTCTGGTTTGAAACCTTGAGCCCATGGATGGCGCTGCCTACACTTAGTGGGGATCTTCCTCTCTCAATTAACCCAATATCGAGATTTCCTCATGATGTGTATGTTTCCTTGGCGATTCTAAACCCCGTCGAGTTGACCATGGAATTAACCATCACACCCTTCATATGCTCATTTCAGGGGGGCTGGGAAGAGAATGGGCACTCTTGAAAAAGAGGGTCCAGGGGAAGAGGGAGGAAAACACACGTGCACACTGCTGGGGGTGATCTCTCATGAGAAACGGGAGCTTGGAGGGTTTCAGAAAGAAGGCACGAAGGGCCTCCCAACAGAATAATCCAACCATGGTTAAGGCCGCCTGTCCTCTGACCTTACCCACCCATCAGCAAAGAGTTTCATCTACCAGAACCTTCAGCACAGCAAAATCAAGATACTCAGCATTCCTTCAAATACACCTTGTCTTCCTTGGGCATTCAGACCATTCACTAACCTCAAGACCTTTCTCCCCCATCTCAGTCTGTGGAGATGCTAGAGACTCTTCTAGACTTCTGTGCATCTGTACAATCTTCCTGGAAGGGGTCCCTGTCCAGTGAACTACAGACCACCTCTTCAGCCATCATAGTGCCTGCCCGAGCGGGTGTGCAGGGAGAGAATGAATCCAGCGCCCACGAATTTAGCCACACTTTGGATGCTGGAGAAGCTACAAAGGCCTTCTGTCCATTTCACCCTACATGTAAATATTGAATGTTGCCTTTACTTAGAAGTAGGAGAGGGAGTGCCCAGATGGAGTCTGTTCTTAGGGTCCCCAAAGATACTTCTCGGGTCCTGCTTGCCCAGGGAGCTCTGTGCTCCTAGAGAAGGCTCCTCCACATATGACAGGTGGGATAACATGGCTTTGTGGACATGTTACATGGCAGCAGGAGGGATGACATTCTGATTTGGGGACAGTAGAGTGCTGGTTAAAACTGGTTAAAAATTCCACAAATGGGGATGGAGGAGGGTTGAGTCGAGGTCCGTGGACTTGGTGCTCAGCTCAAGCAGTGACTGACTCTGAAACCAGACATTGAAGTGGGAGATAGGGGTTTAGTATCTTATAACTTTGCACTTATAGGACTTGTGAGGCTCTGGGGTCATTATGTTGAGAATGATAAGATCACTATTAAAAAAATAGGGCAGGGCGGAGGAGATGCCTCAGTGGGTAAAGCCCGAGGATCCGGGTTTGGGTGCATAGCATCCATGTGAAAGCTGGCCATGGGGGTACACACCTGTAATCCCAGTACTGAGGAAGCAGTCACAGGAGGAACCCCAGGGCTTGCTGACTATCTTCAGTGAGAGAATATCTTAAAAAAAGTAAGGTGATGGCTGGAGAAATGGCTTAGTAGTTAAGGCATTTGGCTGCAAAGCAGAAGGACCTGAGTTCCATCCCCCAGTACCCATGTAAAAGCCAGATGCTCAGGGTGGCACATGCGTCTGGAGTTTGCAATGGCTGGAGGTCCTGGTGTGCCCATTCACTCTCTTTCTGTCTCTTTCTTCCTCTCTCACTCTCTCAAATAAATAAATTATTTTTTAAAGAAAAGTAAAGTGGAGAGTAATTGACATTGACCTCTGGCTTCCACATGCTGACACACGTGCACCTACACATGTACCCACACACATGTGCACACGCGAAAAAGGAAGCCTTAGATTTGCCTGCCTGGGAGCAGCAAGTTGGAGCTGAAGAATATCTCTGTTTTCTCCCTTTTCTTGACCCACATAGGCCACCATACACATCAAACTTGCAAGACATTTGCAGAGTTTCTGCAAATATTCCAGCCTGATGTGACGATGTGTTCCAGAGCCACGGGGAAAAGAAACGGTCTCTTCATCCACCTAGTTATATCCGGATGCATTTATCTTTGAGGCCTTCGCTACATAGACAGCTTGTCTCATTTTATTAGTTATGATAACGCTGTAAGGTAGATTTATATCCTTACTTTATAGATGAGAAATGGCCCTCTCTCTTAGAGAAAGTGTAAAGAACTTTCCCAAGGCTACACTAACCAGAGGAGGACTGGGAGACATTTGATTTCATCTTCAGGCTTCGGCCTCTGGGACCAGTGCTCTCCCAGGGTCAGCAGACTTGAGTAACTAATTCATGTTTGCCTGCAGAGTACTTGGAACCCCTCAGTTCTGCCCCTCATTGCCAGAACACAGTCATAGGATGTAAGCAAGAAGACATGGGCTGTTTCTATAAAACTTTATTTATAAAAGCAAATGGCAGGTGGATTGGTAAGATATCCTAGACATCCTTTAAAATTGCTTCTTACCTTCCTACCCTTTGGTGACCACAGCTGCACACAAGCCCTGGGAGTGTCCCTTCCACGCCTCTAAAGTGGCCCATCTGGGCGGCATTCACTGGCAATCCTGGCTCTTGTGTGAATCTCTCTTGGTTCCAGGGAAGACATTAGTGCTCCAGGCCATTGGCGGGTGATTAAGAGCCCAGCTCTCCATTTCTGACAGCAGTGGCTGGCATAAGCCAATGTGTGCCAGGGAAGGGGGCTGGCCACGTGGGAGGCAGGCTTGGTTCCTGGAGAGGAGTAATAAGCATGTAATTGGCTTTTCAAAGATGTGAAAGCTCTGGAAATGTATTTCTCCCATTTACCATACTCTCTTCAGAGGCTCATGGAGGGGGGGTGAGTTAGCGGGTGGTGACCAATTTGTCCTGAATGATCTCCTTAAGCTGTGTGACATGTGGGAATGAGAGGCAACTTTGGGCAAGGCAGGAGGTAGGAACATGCCACCAGCAACTCTTAACCCTCCCTGAGAGGGGCAGGAAGTTGGGTCTAGGGGGCCCCTGCCAGGCCCAGCATGAAAGTTAAGGAATAGAATATCAAGCAGCTTCCTTGGGTGACAGATGCTTTGAGTTTATAGGTAAGACAGCTTAAGATCCTAAGGCCCCTTTGACCTTCAGACAAGGTTTTAGGTGGAATTCTCCCAGATCCAACTCTGTGCTGCCTAGGCAGGGTGGTGCTGGGTCTTGGGGAGATCAGGCCTTGTGTGAGGCTTCCTGCGTTGTTCTAAACCTCCCTGTTCTAAAGGTTGTTGCTGACTCACATAAAAACTGTAGCTGGGGCTGGAGGGATGGCTCAGTGGTTAAGGTGCTTGCCTACAAAACCAGTGACCCTGGTTCAATTCCCTAGTACCCACGTAAATCCAGATGGACAAAGTGGGGCATGTATCTGGAGTTCATTTGCAGTAGCTGCAGGCCCTGGTGCGTTCATTCACTCTCTCTGTCTCTCTGTCTCTGTCTCTGTCTCTGTCTCTCTCTCTCTCTCTCTCTCTCTCTCTCTCCCTCTCTGCTTACAGATAAATAAAAATATACATTTTTAAAAACATTGTAGTTACATTTTTGATACAATAGTTACGGAAAGGTGACTGTTCCCTTTATGTTCCTTTCCAGGTCAATCAATTTGTAATGAACTCAATTGAAGTGTAAGGTTCTGGAGAACGAATCTGCTTCCAGGTCATGGATGATGGTCTGCTTAGCTGTGCTTTTGCAGCAGCTCGTGTCTGTCTGACAAGTCTGTTCCCTAGTCCCACCCCAGCATAATCGCAAGTAGAGAGCTATTAGGTTTCAAGGCCTTTGCTCATGTGTCCCCTTCACTAAATTCCCACAGTGACTCTGTGACCTCAGCCCAGGTGCTCCCATAGGGGTCATGGTGGAAGTGAAGAGTGCAAAGTCAGACTGGCTCCAAGCTGCCATCCTCAGGAAGCTCCAGGTTTCAGCTGGACCCCAGAGTGCCCACCAGGAGTGAGAAGCCTTAACATCCCCTGGGCACCCATCACAACCCTTATGACATTCCGTTGATCACCGCAGGCTTCCTCAGTGCAGGACTGGCTTGTGCAGTTGTGGGCTGGACCCAAGTTCTCCAGGCCCTGTGGGGCGCAGAGAGCATCTCAGAGTGTGGTCAGTCTATAAGAGAAGAAATGGCTGGGCATGAGCGCCATGTGTGTATTCACAGCACACTGGAGGCTGAAGTAGGAGGAGAGGGGGCTTGAGCCCAAAGGACACAGACTGTGACCTGTGCTGGGAGATGTAGAATATAAGGAGATCCAATCCTCCACGATGACTGTGTGGACACAGCTGATGAGTTAGGTGTCAGACACTAACTAGGCTCTGCAATTCCAGATGGAGGGTCTCTCCACAAGGGAAAATCAAAAGCCACCCGAGCCCAGTCAGAATAAACTGCACTATTCACACATGCCCGGCTAGAGGTGGATTTTAATTTAAGGCTTCACTGTTTTGTGGGATAGAGTTTCCACAGAAAGGCTGTGTGGAACATGGCATCTCTCCCTCCCTGGGGAGACTCCTGCCTCCAGGCTTCCGTCTCCACCCATGAGGTGTGAGGTGTGTGGGTTGATGATTCACTTGTCGCCTGACTGTGGCTTTGAGAACGTAGTAGGTCTTTTCCACCTCATGGAGTTGCTCTCAGGAGCATGTGACATGGTACCCGCTTGGACCTGGGGATGGAGGGATGCTGCGGTCCTGGTTTCATTGTAGGATGCTAACACTCCTCCGCTTACCGTCTCACTGTCTGACCACTCACTGATGTCTGTTCTGTGTGTGTCCTGCAGAGCTGGGTCAGCCGGCGGCCACAGGACTGTACCACCCAACGGCTTAGCCTGATGAAAGTTGAGTTAATGTGTTGGTTAAGTGTTTTCCCCCCCTCAGGAGACTGCAGGAATTTCCCAACTCAGCTCTGTCCATGTACTAGAAGTCCCCTCCTGTTCCAGATGTCATCGTCAGATACCTTTTATCTTGGTCTTTCAGAGCCTCTCATCCCTGACGTCACACCCAGCAGTATCGGATCTCCTGTCTGGCTGCTTGCTCCCAAGGCTTTCTTCACCTCTCCTGGGACTGGGATGTGCTGACCGGTTGGCCTTGGCCTCTGGCTGGAAAGGAGAGCAGTGCTGCTCCCGAGGCCAAAGGCCTGTGGCGAGAGTAATTGTACCCTTGTCGCTATAACTACAGGTGCCCTTATTACTCACATGGACATCTCACCCTTGTTTAACAGCATATTAAACCATTAGTCTCCATGCCACTGGGTTCAGCTAGTTCACAACGGCAAAAAGCTGATCATTAAATCCCCCTTTTCCTGCTTAATCTCTTTTAAATTGGTTGCCTTTTAATTCCAAGCCATCCACTGTGCTCAGCATGGGCACACTCCTGGGTAGGAGGAACAGGACTTTCTGGGTCTTCCCGGGTGATCTCTACACACTGCAAGACTTGAGGCAGAGGCTCAAGGTCCTCTCCTTGCAGAGTGTGGAAAGAGGTGGGTTTTGTTTCCGTTCTGTTCTAACCCTGTTCTAACGGTGCTCTGTACATTGAATGCAGATGTCTGATCTGACACCCTTTTCTCCTCCAACCAGAGAGCCTGAGTCCTCTGTAGGTGAAAAGAAAAATCTGACCCCGAGCTGGCAGGCTTTGCAAGCAAGCACTTAACTGCTGACCCGGCTCCCCAGCCTCCTCCTCACCATAAAGCTGGACACGCACACAAGTATGGCACAAATATCTGACATTCTGAGCATGCATTACACATGTACAAATCAATAATAAATGGTTTTAAAAAGAAAAATCTATTTTCTCAGTAAGAAATTTTGAATATTTATAGAATGGATATTAAATGTATGCATTACCTGCAGCAAATTTAAATGGCTTTAAGGTCGTGGTGGCATTGGGTAAGGTCATATGGCTAGGGGCCATCAGCAGTCAGTGTGCTTGGTGAGCGAGGGGACAAACGGTCCTGGGTGGCTATGGGAGATGTCCTCGCATGCGTGGGCCAGGGACAAGTCAGGGCTGGGATGGTTGAACTTGACGTCAGCTTGGCTGGATTAAGCTTCACCTTTGGACACATCGTTGAAGGTTTTCCAGAAATGGTTAAGTGAGGCGGGAAGACTGATCCTGATTGGGAATGAGCTTTTGTCAGGAATTTTGTCACGGCAACAATCAGAAGAACACCCACCTGCTGGGTAATGTGAGGATGGAGGGGATCAGAGTCTCTGAAAATGTGAGGGCAGGATTGATTAGTGGAAGGCCAGGCCGGATAGCCTGCAGTTCAAATGACAAGCCTGTCACAACTGGCTCTGAGGTCTTGGCTCACCCATGTGGTGGTCCTCACACCGCTATCCTGTAGTTGCCTAGGGATTCAGTGAATAATGGATACAGTGCACCAAGCACTCCTGGCACACCTGGCACCAGGTGCTCATGATAGCTACCGTCGCCTACGCTCTATCAGTGGTCCTTTAGGTCAGATTCCATAGAAGCAAGACCTCTGTGGAAGTGACTTCCTGTGACCAGGGAAGGAGGGAAGCAAGACAGAGCAGAGGAAGATGCTATGCGAGGATATGATCTGGCTGGAGGCTGGGCTTTGGCTTGGTCCCAAGGGCAGCCCGGGGTGGGGGAGGGAGTAGATTATCCAGTTGTTGGTACTGTTCACTCCCAGATGTGAGCATGGAGCTTTCCAGGAGAGGCGGGTCTCTGAAAAAGAAGAGCTGTGAAAAGATAGTTGCCAACACTCTCAGAAGCTGAGGGATGGGCATGAAGTCCCCACAGAGGGACCTGAGGGGGGTCAAGGCTTCACCCACTGTGGGGCATCCTCCATCTGGAGCAGTCCATTTTCTACCCAGCTACAGCTTCCCTGGGATTCGGGTCAGTCTCTATTTCTAGGAAAGCTTGGAGGGCAAGATACTATGGACTGGCTTGGGTCCTCTTAAGATTCCTACGTTGAAGCTCCACCTGTATTATGCCTGTCTGCAGAAATGCAGCCCGTGAGGAGGTAATTAAGGCTGGTATAATCCAATCTGACTGGCATCCTTACAAGAAGAGGAATACTGAGAGAAATATTCGGGATGGAAACACAGAGGGAAGGCCAAGCGAGGACACAGGGCGAAAGGCAGCCATCTGCAAGCCAAGGAGAGAAGCCTCAATAATAATAATAATAAACAAGTGCTTGCTGACACTTTGATCTTAGAAGTGTGAGAAAAGACATTTCTCTTTTTTAGCCACCGGTCTCTGGGATTTTGTGACGGCTGTCCTACTATGCTGATGCAGGAAGGCCATGAACAAACTAGTGACCCTATTGCACAGCAGATGCTAAGGCAGAGACAGGTCCTCCACGTCCATCCTAGAGTCTCCCCCCTGGCCTGCACTGAGGTCTCATCTGGGATGCTTGCCCGGTGTGATGATCCCTGAGGACTCTGGTTGCCACTCCAGAGTCCCACATTCATGAAATCATTCCATCTCCCTCCATCTTGCCTTGTCTTCCATGATCCGACACAGAGAGCTAGTCAGTGACATTGTAGATTACCTAATTGGGTGTGTTTGATGTCTCCTCCCAATTCGATTATAGTTATGTGGGGGATTTTTTGGTAAAAATACTAGCTATGAAGTTGAGTCCTTCTTAGTACATCATTTTGGGGGGTACCTGATGTCCACATGTCTTCTTACTGGTTATATCTGATCACTTGGCTCAAGTGGTGCCGCCCACAGGCATTCTGCTTTCCTCTTTGTAATTGGTGAATATCTCGAGGCTTTGAAGATACCCTGATCCTTCTTGAGCAGTAGCCCATAGACTTGTGGGCCGGAAGGATGCTCTTTATCAAATGGATTTTCTCCCTGCTGGGCGTAGACTTGGGGTGCTCTTTAAAGTAGAGGCCACTGACTCTCAACTCTTCCTGGCAGGGAGCAAGCTCCTAGTTCTTTAAGGTGACATCATGCCCCTCTCCCTGCCTGCTTCCCTTGTTCCCTCACCTCGGAATTTTCAGTTCAGTCTCCTGTTTTCTTTTCCCCTCTCTTCTTTCTTCTGGTTTGCTTCTTGAATTAATTATAGCAGCAAAGATTCATGTAGGGACACAACCGAGCAGAACTGTCTGTGGATATGGGAGCCCCAGAGGCCGCTGTAGACCTTGGATTCTCACCCTCTTAAGTCACTGACAGGGAAGAAACATGGCACACTTAACCCACAGACTCAAAGTCAGAACTGCTAGGGAATGTAATTGGCGTCACACCTCAACTTCCAGACCCCCAGGGTGCACAAGCAGAGAGCCCATCTGGGCCTTAAGGAAGAGAGACCCACGGGCAAGCAGCCAATAGGGACAGGAATTTGTTTTCTGTAAAGTTGGAAAGGGAAGAGCAGATGCCTGGAGACTTCCCCTGCTCTGGCTTGGAACCCTGGGGTGGGGACTTCTGTGTGTCCCCTCTCTGACTGGCTAGTGTCAGAGCAAGTGCTCCTCCCTCGCTGTGTGAGTGGAGGGAGGGCTCACCTTCAGCCTCATCTTCACACTCATCTGCCCATCCTTGTCTCTTTGTAGATGGTTGATGTGCACAAGTCACAACTTTTCTTTAATATTTTTTTACTTGCAAGAAAAGGGAGAGAGAGAGAGAGAGAGAGAGAGAGAGAGAGAGAGAGAGAATGAATGGGTGCACCAGGGTCTCTTACTGTGGCAAATGAATTCCAGACACATGCACCACTTTGTGCATCTGGCTTTACATGGATACTGGGGAATCAAACCCAGGCCATCAGGTTTTGCAAGCAAGCACCTAAACCACTGAGCTATCTCTCCAGCCCAAGCCACTGCTTTTCACGTAGGTTTGTCTTTAGTTCCTAGACTTCTGGAAGATTCTTTATTCTTCCCACTTTACAGACAAGGGATCTGGTCCTCAAAGGTTACATAGCTTATCCCAGATCAAGCTAAGCAGTAGAGCCTGTGTGTCTCAGCCCTTGAGAAACTTAGATTTATCTATCGTCATTTTTAGCAGCTTTTGAGATCACTTAAAGGGATAGAAGCAGAAAGCTTCTTGTCTGCATTATCATTACTTTTAAGTTTCAGAATAGATAATATTTTCATGGCGTCTTATGACCCTTCCTCTGCTTCTTGTCTGCATTATCATTACTTTTAAGTTTCAGAATAGATAATATTTTCATGGCGTCTTATGACCCTTCCCATGACTGTTTGCTTTGCATTTCATAATTAAATAGATTCATTGAGTTTTCTAATTTACACGTTTTTTTCATTAACCACATGTTGTCATCTAGTAGATTCTTCCAAGTAAGCTCCCAGGTCTTGATCGATGTGTCTCGGATGTTTCCATGTGTCGAAGGCTTGGTTCCCAGCCCTTGGGACTATGGGTAGGCTCTGGTAACCTTTAAGAATGTCCAACTGATCAGGGATGGGGAGGGGGGAATTGTGGAATTCGGGATAACAACTCATGGTTTGCCCACTAAATAATGTAACTCATTATGGACAATAAATATATATTTTTAAAAAAAAGAATGTGCGAGTCGAAGGATGGGGAGGAGCGCTGTGGAATGCTGGCCATGAAGTGACCTCGCAGTGGCTGTCATTGCCTGAACAAGGTCGGACAACGTTGAGCTCATCCACAACATTCCACCATAGGTGGCCGAGAAGGACAGAAACAATCAGAGAGACAAAGATGGGGTTCAGTAGGAGGGAGATGGGGAAATGAGAGACAGTAACAGGAAGTGTTGATGATCAAAATGCATTATATATGCTTAAGAAAACTGCCAATTAAAAAGTTTGAACAGGCCTGGTGTGGTGGCGCACGCCTTTAATCCCAGCACTGAGGAGGCCGAGGTAGGAGGATTGCTGTGAGTTCAAGGACACCCTGAGACTACAGAGTGAGTTCCAGGTCATCCTGGGCTAGAGCGAGACCCTACCCCCCCAAAAAATACAAAAAAATTGCCAGGCATGGTGGCACACACCTTTATTCCCAGCACTCAGGAAGCAGAGGTATGAGGATAGCTGTGAGTTTGAGGCCAGCCTGGACTAGAGGGAGACCCTACCTCGAAAAGCAAACAACCAAAAAAAAAAAAAAAAGAGGGAGGGCCTAGTGGAAGGAAACTAGTCATTGATGGTATGTCCTTGAAGGGGCTATGGGGACCCTGGCCTTTGCGACTGTCTCCCTCACTCCCCAGCCTCCATGAGGCGGTCCCAGTTACCCTACCACTTGCTCACCACCCTGTAGCACCCATCGCCTCATAGCGGGCCCAGAGTAGCAGGCTCAAGCGACCATGGACTGAAGTCAATGAACCTGTCAGCCAAAATCAGCCTTTTCTCTTTATAAAGTTCATGCCCTCGGGTATTTTGTCACAGTGATGGAAAGCTGACTAATGGGTACTTAAGTCCAGAGTTCTCAGGTGGCAGGAATGCCAGTCTCTTGTCTCCCAGGCTCCAGCTTCACCCTGCAACTCTCCTCCTTTGTGAATGTGGCCTCCTTGTTCAGACTCTGAACGCTGAGTGGGATGAAGAGGAAGAGTTTGAAGTCAGCCCAATACTTTGCCTTTTGTTGTAGTTGTTTTTGAGGTAGCCCAGGTCAGAACTCACTGTGTAGTCTCAGGCTGGCCTTGAACTCACTTCGATCCTCCTACCTCCGCCTCCCAAGTGCTGGGTTTAAAGGCGTACACCACCACACCTGGCCTGCTTTGACCTGTTAGCTCTGCCTGAAGGCTGGCTTGTTTCTGTCCTGCATTTCCAGGTCAGAACCTAAGTCAGGATATGACGTCATGCCAGTTGTTTGCAACTTTTCATGGAAACTGTCTTGTTCTACTAATGCACAGACGTAGTTCTATATGTTTTTTTGGGGGGGAGCTTTAGCAAAATATGAACCCTGTCTTGCGTGTCCATCTTTCTTTCTCTGCTCAGTTTTTCCAGAGTCAGCTCACTTTTGCTGGTTCTAGTCTTCTCTCTCCCCTGTTTCTTTTAATGACTACAGCCTTTCTCGTCTGCAGTCATGGTGACTTGCCCAAGGTTTCCTTGCTTGTGGGCGGCAGAGCTGGGCCTGGAGCCCTTTAGTGGCTATCAGTAATTAGACCTCCTGCTGGGTCTGTTCTGCTCGCTGGGCTCTGGGAAAGCGCTTTGTGGAGATCCATTTTAATTCTTTATTCACTGCTTTGTTTGACCATCTCGTTTTCTTGGCCCTGACTTTATTAAACGCATGTTCTTCAGCATTCCTGTAGCATGAAGTATTTTGAATAATTTTTATTCTGCTCCAGACTGGGGTTTTAGTTTGTGTGTGTGTGTGTGTGTGTGTGTGTGTGTGTGTGTGTGTACACGCACGTGCATGTGTGATGGTAGTGTTATTTTCCCTTTGCCATGTTCAATTCTTATGTTTGTTTACTTTTAGTACCTACTGCCCCTCCTTGGGACATGTTTGCATCATCTTCACACAGCTTATTTTAAAAATATATTATATTTATTTATTTTCAAGGAGAGAGAGAGAGAAAGAATGAGCATGCCGGGCCTCCTGTCATTGCCAACAAACTCCAGATGCATGCACTACTTTGTGCTTCTGGCTTTAGGTGGGAAATCAAACGCAGGCCATCAGGCTTTGCAAGCACACACCTTTGGCCACTGAGCTGTCTCTCCTGCCCCACAGCTCATTTTTGATCTGACCTGACTTACTGACCCTGATTTAGGATGAAGTTAATCTTGATCCTCTTCCCGCCATGCTGGAGTGTGTTCACGTCCTCCACGAGGTAGAGTTGGTGAGCTGGGAGAATCTATGTCTTTCACTTTCCTTAGCCAAAGTGAAGGTTCGAGGGGGAGAACCGACCTCAGGCTGAAAGCAGCTTTCACTAGGAGATCCAGGCTGTCTTCCTAGGTGCCTGGGAATCGGAGAGAAATCCTCACTCCTGCTTTCAAGGCTTGTGTTTTGGAGGAAGAGGGTCTAATCCAGAAATTAAGTTGTCAATTAAACTGCCATAGGAGGAGGGGCCACTTTCAGGTGGAGGGAGCAGATTTGCTTGGCTTACTCTGAATGATAAGGCAGCAGTTTCCTGTGGAATATTCCTGTGGAAGTACTGGCACTAAGACGGAGAAGGACCAAAGTCTAGCATGAGACTTGCTGCCCATGAAAGTTCGAACTTGGCCTTTATTTTATTGATCAGATCCAGCTATAGCTTATATAAGCCATTCTAGCAGCAGTAAGAAAAATTAAATTCAGGTCCAAAGGCATAAACCCTTAACACATATATTTTTCTTTTTTTATTTTATTATCCATAATTAGACACACTTAATAAGAGAATAATGTGCTGATGTCCCCAGTTCCCCTATTTCCCTCTTCCCAGTTCCCAATCAGCTGGGTAGCATATATTTTTGCTGGTCAGCTCTGCAGAGCAAAGGACGTAGCTTCTGTACTGGGTTCCTAGGGGACTAAGGGATGTAGGGTTTCCTGAACAGGCTGAAATCCCGAGCCCCCACCTTAAATGCCTTCAGGTGCCAGGCACCAGCCTCCGCTCCTGCTAGCCGGCCCCTAGCAGGGAGTTCTAGGGCCCAGATGGCATGGCAGGACTTCACAGCTCAGAGTTGTTGTTTTTCTCTGATCACAAGCAGAGCAGGGACCAATTATAGAGTCCCAGTGCACAACAGGCCTCATTAATGTGCTCAGCATGGGCCTGAGCTTGGGAACTCAGCTCAGGGAGAAAGGAGACTGTCATTGATTTGTCTGCTGCCAGGTGGGCCTTGCCAGGTGAGCTCCTTCTGGGGGTTCTGGGGATCCTCACTGCCTTTCCCCTGGGGCTACAGTCCTGCTCTGTGGGCACACAGTATGGTCTTAACTTTGCCAACATGTGTCACAGCTCTTTGCTCATGGAGTACTTAAAGTATGATGCCACCATACTTGCTTGGTCACAAAACGAAACAGTGTCTGTCACAAGACTGTAGAGCGGGCAGCAGACGTTTGCTCAGTTGGCAGAAGAGAGTGTCAGTCATTTGCTCCAGGTCAATTACTATCCCTGGAGGAGAGACACAAACCAGCCTCTTGGGCATCCACTATGCCCTCCCTCCTCCTCTCTCTCCCTTCTTCCTTCCCTCCCTCTTATGCACGAGGATGCTTCTTTCTCAGTCTGGTCCTACACTTGCTTTCTGCCTGAATACAGGGCCCATGTTCTGTTCCGACAGACAGCTCTGGTTCTGGCTCGGCCGTTTTTTCCTCTTATCTGCACTTGGGCACTTCTGCTTTTCCTCCCCTAGCCTTTCTGTTTGTATGACACGAGAATACTGATATCCAAATCCTGAAATAGGAAATAACTAATGTCTATCAGGTTACTTATTGGACAGATAGTTGGGGGGAAACAGCATACTGGGAATGATGCCAGTGATCATCGTGGGACGGACATGAGCATCGTGGGTTGCTCACAAGAAGGCTAGGCCAGGTCAGGGAGGCAGGCCTAAAACATCTTTTAGATGCAAACTACACAGATCCTACCCAAAGGGAACAAGAGAGATTATTCTTGAGTTAAATATATGTACCCATGGCCCTGGAATATAGATTTAAGTTATCCAAATACCGCATTGCAACATGGTAATAGTTTCATGACATCTTTATAGTGACAGAACAAAGAAAGTCAGAAATCAAGGCACTTTTCAAATATATTGGTGGGAACATCAGGTAGCTGGGTTCCAACAAAATGGGGACCTTCTTAGCCTTTGGGCTGGTGGAAGCTAGGAGTCTGCTTGCACATTTCAAGGGGGTTGACCTGATAGTCACCAGGGTGTTCATTCCAGGGGTAAGAGCCCCACATGATCTGGCTCCCCGTGTGTCATGTTCCAGGTCTAATGAAGTGCTAATGAGCCCCTCAGCATTGTGCTTAGCACAGCATTTCTTTTGAAGCTCCAGGACGTATGTGTGCAGGAGGGACTTGATTCAGCCTCAGAGATTCAGGAGGAGAACACTTCACTGCAGAATGGAGAGGAGTTGGGGAGGATTCCAGGCGGAGTGCCTAGCAGGCTTGGGAATCTGATGCGTGAGAGCTGTCTTTGCTTTACAAACAGAAGGACCCAGCACACCAGGAGGGTAAGGGACTCAATAGGAAGGGGAAGGGATGAGGCCCGAGAGTTCACAGACCCAGATGAGGCAGGGCCTTGGAGTTCACAGAAATGAGTGTGGCTGTCATTCTGAGGGCAGTGAGAACCATTTGGAGTGTGGTGTTTGAGCCGGAAAGGGCATTATGAGCTCAGATGTCATTTTTTGAGAAATTTTGGAATCAAATTTGGAATATTTGGAAAGTGAATGGGAGAGAGCGAGAGTGTGGACATGTTGAGCCCTTGGTGGTTTCAGAGATGGGGGAGATTAGATGGACAGATAGGGTCATATTTGGGAGGTAGCATTAATAGAACACAGTGGTGGATGTGGAAGTTTGATGTCTGTCCCTCATAGACTCAGCTATTTTTTTTTTTATTGTCCATAATGAGTTACATTATTTAGTGGGCAAACCATGCATTGTTATCCCGAATTCCCCGCTTCCCCCCATCCCCCTCCCTGATCAGTTGTATATCCTCCTTCGTGGGCTGTCTGTATTAGTCCTTGTGGCAAGGGATCCTGGATATCTTAGTACTCATCCCGGTCTTCCTGGCCCAAGCTATTTTTATTAAAATTGAGTTTACAGCTTTAGCCCTTAGCTGGCGGATTCCTGCTACAGGGAGCCTTGTTACTGTGGACAGATCGGAATTCCATCCCAAAGGGATGCAGAGAGGTTTTCATCTCTGGCCGGCTGTTTGGTGATGTCGCTTTGCTTAGATTAATAAATGGGAGCCAGCTTCTTCTGCCATTTGGTGTGACTTCCCCTGGAACTGTAAGCTTGAAATAAACCCCTTCCTTTCACAAACTGTGTCTGGTTTGGATGTTCATCCCAGCCACGTGGAGCTGACTGTAACAAGGGGTTAGCATGTGTGATCCCAGTGATGTGGCGGGTGAAGGAGAAGGATGCACCCAGGATGGTGCTTGGGTTCCTGGCATGGGTTGCTGTGTGGCGGCCAATGCTGTTTCCACCTGATAAAGCTCCGAGGAAGCTGATGGTAGCATGGAAGTCAGGGTTCCATTGTCAAGTAGATGTTTAGTATAGATCTGGAACATGAAGCAGAGAGATTGTGGCTAGAACTATGAGTGCAACCCTTCACCTGTAGAAACCAGTCATGAAAGAAGGCAGGGGAGAGAGGCTCGCACAAAGGAGAGGAGGAAGAGGCGAGAGCAGGATGAGGAACCAGAAGAGAGGGTTCCTGGGAGCCAGGGGGCCTTCACCTGGAGAGTGAGTCCTGCCTGCTCTCTTGTGGGTTTCAGGAGACCTAGGGCTTATCAGCATTTCTGCACATCTGGGAGGAGGAGGAGCGGCCCTTGCCAGTCCTCAGAGTGAGGGCCTGATCAACCTTCCTACCCAGAGCTGCAGTTTATGCTTCATGGCCCAGATCTGTCCATTCACAGCTCCAGTTTATGCTTAGGGGGTGCCCGACACTCTGAGGCCAAGGAAGATGGAGAAGCATGCAGTAGGTGCTCAATGTATGCTGACTCCTTTTCCTTGCAATTTCCCCTTCTTCCGCATGCCCATGGGTCTTTTGTCTTCAGTTACAGTAAGAACTCAAGAAATAAGGATGAATGAATGAACATATGTCCGCGAAAAGCCAATGAATGAGCAAAGGATCTTCCCGGTGAGCTCTGAGATGAGGCTCCTACATCCCAGGACATTGGCTTTGTCCCAGTGCTAAGCCATGTGAAAGCTTCCTGGGAACCCATAGGAGCACTCCTTCACGCTCCTCAGCCATCTTGGACACCCATGCAGGGAGCCACATCCCCCAGCAGGTCGCTGGAATCCCTATGGACTTCCCTCCCTGAGCGGTGTGGATTGCACTGTAATCACACAATTACGATACCATTAAAATGTCACATTTGAAGGAATCCATATAAACAGAGCATTAACAGCCGCCTGGAAATTGTAGTCTTTACCACTAATGACCTGCTTCCTGTACACACCATGCCATCCCGCCACCTCCACTCTGAGGCGTCTTTCCCCAGCCTTGATTTCAGAGGTGGAGAAGAACTGTGGCCATCTCTTCTGCCTGGAAAGCTTTACTATTTAATGTGGTGGGAAAGGCTCTTGGGCAGGACGGGAGAGAATCAGGCCATGAGGAGTGTGAGTAGCTCAGAGAAGGAGACCAGCTCTGGGGGAGGATGCCACACTGGAACAGATGTGACAGTATGACAGGAAAGGCCCAGGAGAAGAGCTGGTCTTGTGGGAACTAAAGAGCAGAGCACCAGGCCGATGGTTCTGGAGAAGCTGAGGGTCACATCCATCCCATTGGGAAGAGGGATGGAGCTTCAGGTGTAATCGTCTCTTCTAGAACAGAAGTGCAGGGCTGGCGTGTCCTACTCAGAGGCTGTGCGCCAGAGAGCTTTGTCTCGCTGTTTCTATGAGTCCAGGGTGAGGACGACAGAGAGCAGACAGACGAGGGGTGCTAGGGATTTGTGTAGTTTTAACATTATCTTCCATAACACTGCTGCAGAAAAGTTGCTCAGATGGTGAAAAATTTTTTTGTCTTCACAATCTAATTTTAATGCACTAAAGAAATGCATTACTTAAAGGAATCTTGTAGTGAGTTCTTTTAGAAAAATAAAGTGTAACCCAGCCCTGGCGAAGTGATTCATCTCTTCTCCATGGATCTGAATAGTTAATCTGGGTCCCATGAAGTCCCAGGATATATTGCAATAAGATTGTGCCTCATTCCACAAAGCAAGGAAAAGGCCATTGTGGAAGGAAGGAAGTTGAATTAGCTGAACTCTAATTTAGATATTTAAATATTATCTAGTCTGTAACATCCCTATAATCGCTCAAAATGGGCCTGTAGAAGGGACCATACCCCACAGGGGCTTTGGGCAAAGACGGGTGATGACAATTATTGGTGCTTCCCCAGGTGAGGGAAGTGTCTGCGAGTGGTGTTTATATAAGCAAGCGCATCATAAATCCTCTCTTGACAGTTCTTATGAGCTGACCTGGAAGAGGTTCCTGCTGTGCTCTGGATTTGCTCAATATTTGGGACAGGTTCATAAGGATTTCTCCCAGGTTTTTTTTTTTTTCATCTCACAGCTATTATCACCTGCAGGACTATATTTGTTCATGGCTGAGACAAGCATCCCTCCACCTCCAGACTCAGCAGGTGTACTGTCTGGAAACTGAGGGGCTGCTTCCAACATAAAAGAGCCCCTTCTATGAAAAGCCATTTGGAGCCCTGCGAGATAAAGTCATTTCTAAGTCATTCCCCACTGCCACCGTCGCCCACACCTCACCTCCATATTCAATGGCTGACCTAGTTTTGAGGGAGCCAGGGGGCATCTGGATGCCACCTTATTTATGGAACAGACAGAAAAGGCACTAAGCTCTGAGCCCTTGCTGCACGTGGTATCTAGGGAGATCCAGCCTTCACTCTGGAGGCACAGTAAAAGGAAAGAGATTCTGTCCAGATGAGAGCTGAAGGCTTCTGGTTAATGTCACCTTTAGGGAATGAGTGACAGGGCTTAGGGAACACTTAACTCTGAAGCTCTCTTTTTAGCTCTATTCTGGTGGAGCAACTGTGGCCTGTGGCTGAGGGAAGGTGGTTCCAGCTGAAAGTACAGAGTTGAGCTTCCAGCCAGCATGCCCTCCCTCCACTTCCCTTTGCCTAGTTCTAAGCAGGCACTAGGCTAGGAAGCTTCTGAGCATGGGTGGCCATGGCCCTGCCCTGTCAGGGTCAAGGGTGTGCATGGGGTCCATCTATCTGTGGTCAATCCTGGCACCTCATTTACTGACTATGTGGTCCAGGCCAAGTCATTTTTCTCTCCAAGACACTCAGTTTTCTCTTCATTGAAATAGAGCAATAGACCTGCCCAGGTTTGCTCTGAATATCAAAGAAGCAATATTGTTAGACAGAGCCAAGCGTGCAGGAAGTTCTGTGCAACGGTTAGTTGATGCCCTCATCAGCTTTGGGTGACTATGTAACTTGTCACCTTTGCACACCATCCAGTCTGGCTTCCTACAAACCATCCATCTTGATTTCTCCCAACAGAGCGATGAATGCCTGTCATACTACGGACTCAGGAGGGTGAGGCAGGACAATGGCATTTTCAAAGCCAGCCTGGGCTACAGTGTGAAACTCTGTCTCAAAATGAAAAGAACAAAGAGGGTTGGGGATGGAGGTTGGTGGTAGAATATCTGCCTAGCGTGCATGAAGCCTGGGCTCACTCCTCAGCACACACACACACACCCCAAAAATCCTTCCTTACCTGAGAACAACCTAGAGGGAGACTTGAGGATGCTGGAAATCTTTTATTTATTTATTTATTTATTTTCGTTTTTCAAGGTAGGGTCTCGCTCTAGCCCAGGCTGACTTGGAATTCACTCTGTAGTCTCAGGGTGGCCTTGAACTCACAGCGATCCTCCTACCTCTGCCTCCCGAGTGCTGGGATTAAAGGCATGCGCCACCAAGCCCCCGGCTGGAAATCTTGCTAACCATGTTCTTTGCAACCATAGCTGTAACCATGTTTATCCGAGCCCACACTCCCTCCCAGGGCTCATGCTCAGGGGACACTAAGCAAACCCTATTAGGCTGACAGAGCCAGAGGAAGAGAGGGGCCAGAATGCTAGCAATTAGGACCATCTAGGTTCCTTGGCCTTCTGTAAACTCAGTGCTGCGGACAGATCCTGGCTCTAATCCTGCTCAAACCTGTCCCCAGAACGGCCCGGCGCAACCTCACTTACACGTACATAAAAAGATTTAGCTCAAAGCTCAATTATAGCCATCTAAGCTGATAATAACCTCGTGTATTATGTTTCTTAAAATAGTTTCTTGTCTTACCATTTGCATGATCCCAAGTTGGAGAGAGATTGGGGTAGAAAAGACTTCCCAAGCCCCGGGAAATATTCACATTGATAATTACAGATTCCGTGGCTGTCCGGAAGGTGTGGCATCTGGCTGTCTGGGGATGCTGTCAGAGACCCCATTTCTTCCACGGGGAAGGGAGAAGCAGTAAACAAATTGGCTGAATATAAATTGCATTTTCTCTCCATTAGCATCTGGCCTCAAAAAGAAATAATAGTAACCACCGCCATGTGGGCCATAATAATATGTTACACAGGCATGATGCCTTACCAGGCGATTTTTCATATTTTATCTGACTTCTGAGATCTGATTAGGACCTGGAAAGCAGGGGCTGGGGGAAGATTCGCTTTCACCCTTGGGATGGAGACCGAAACTGGCTGTCAGGGAATTAAAGAGAAGGTGTTTCTGAGATAATCTCGGAGAAACTGGAAAACACTTAGCAAAGCCAAACTCAGGGTCTGGATTTCCGGTGCCCCGGGATCACCTCAGGCCATGGCTTTTACTATGCTCTTTCCTGACATCCACGCTCTTGCCTGTGTTTCTACCTGGAAAAATCAGTTGAAATGAACAAGGAGGCTCTTGAAAGAGAAAAGAAATCACAATGTTCACTTTGATCACTTTTTCATTTGGTTATTTTCCCGTTTTGTTGATTTTTATGAACTGTTTTCTTTTATTCCGTTGAAGGCAGAATCTGGTGGCTATAGGTCAAATATAGCTGATGAACATGTTTTGTTTCATCCAAAGGGAGGTTTCAAGCAACGTGTTGTATAGCACCTCCAACACCCCTCCTTCTCACTCATACATGACCCTGTCATTCGTGACCTCTACCAGGTACCTTGGCTCAGCAGGTCCCCTTGAAAACCTCCTGATTCCATAAGCTGTTTCCTGCGGCTGAAGTGATTTCTGATGGGAGCTTAGGGGACCTCCTGGGCTTCAGAACAGGCCATGGATTTTCCACTGAGAAAGCCACATTTTCTTTTTACCTTTCTTTTTCCTTCTTGAAGTGATTTTCAAAAGGGTAGGCCACTGCCTATGATGCCCCATCTCTGTCCTGCTGATAGCCATTCTGGAAGATTCTATCCTCTTCTCTTGGGAGGTAACTGCAGCATCAACCTTGCAGATATGTCTTTAGCCTGACGGGTGATGTTGTGCCCAAGTCGGCTCAGCTGGGCACCCCAGAGATTGGTGTTTTGGCATCCGGTACCATCCAGCTGGTGGGTTCCCTTCCAAGCCACTTCTCACTCTTTCTCTACATCCATCCAGTCCCTCTGTGGTTTCTCCTGGGGCTGGTTTCTGCCTCTGCTGGATGCTCTCCCCCAGCACAGCCTCCTCCATAAACCTTCTTTCTTCTGGGCCCCATGTGAACACCGAGCCCCCTCTACCCTCTCTGAGTACCAGAGCTGGAAGGTGCCGAGGCTTCCAGAGTCTCATGGGCCACTTTCCTTTTCTGGTTTCTGAGTCCAAAGAGAGGAGATGTAGAAATAATCCGTGTGGGCAGAATCAACACTGGGTCTGATGTCCATCAGCCACTGGGACATAGTCTTCAGTGAGGTGACAAGGGATTATCAATGTTGGGTTTAGTCTCTGATGATGGTATTTACGGCTGTTGGTGGGCAGGAAGCCGACCCATCAGTGTTCGCGCTCAGGCATCCTGGCATGTGCCAGGAACCAGCCCTTCGATGCCATGTGGATTCTGACCTCCTTGGCACCTCCCTCTCATGCTAATTAGTATCCATATTAATCTCCGTATAGAGTCCACATTGTATGAGGGTTTTTTTTCCTGTTCCAGAAACAAAAGCTGGGCTTCTATCCATTCAGCTAATCATATTATATGTCACAGTTGGAGTTTTCAGGCAATTATAATAATTATTGGAAGTTTTCTATTTCCTGAAAGCTGGAAGCTTCCCCCAAAGTTGTATTAGCATCTGGCATACAGTTGAAATGTGGGTGGTGGGTGTATATCTGGGGACAGCTGTGGGGAAGGGAGGGGTAGGGAATGGTCGCTCTTGTTGTCAGAGATGAAATGTGACCAAAATCAAGTGGAGAAAAAGTCAACACTAGAGAGGGGTCTAAGCTGGGCGAATCAGCTGGCTTCTCCCCAAGGTGCTACCTACCACCGCAGAGCATGCATTCACTAGAGGCCACTCTTGAAGTGGGCAAGGCGAGGCTGGAGGGAAGAGCAAACCATCCTGTTGAATGACATGTGACGTCATTGGGCCTGAGAAACAGCCCTTTCCTCGTCTATTACATGTCCATTCCAAGAACCAAATTCTTTAAGGAGCAACGCTCCTATAATTAATACTAACCATTAAACTACAACATTGAAGGAGCAATTGCCTAATTCTGAAGACAATTTAAATTTATGAGCAGCACCCGAGATAAAATGAATACTAAAGGGAAGGAGAGAAAACCCTGCGGAACATAAATAGAGAGCCGAGTGGGATATTGACTTGATCCTTCTCCAGTGCGGGCTAATTTGGCTTCTAAAGTGAGTTAGATCATAATAAATTAAATTTAGATTTCTGCACATCAGTTAAATAACTCCCAAGACAGAATTCCAGTGAGAAGAAGAGGTGATAATACATAGAGGAAATATTAAAATGAAGACTGATCTAATAATCTATAATTGATGTGCAGTCCCTCGGTGAGGGAAAGAGATCCTCCAGCTCATTCCTTTGTCGTGAGCTGGCTTATGTCTCTTGATCTGGAGCTTGTCCTATCCTTTGGGGCGAGTCTGCTACCAGCTGTGTGGTTCTCACCCCTGTTCTAGGATTGTCACCCATAGAGTTGGAGCCTTGAACGGTCCCCTCCTGTTGGCTGCCCTTGGAAAAGCGAGGTCACTCCCTCTGGCTGCACAAGAGAGGAGGAGGAGGAGAAATACTATCATATTTTGCTGACCAACTGTTAAAGGAGAGAGAAAGGCCCAGGGCTTGAGCGGCACATCTACTGAAGAAGGGACACAATAAATAGTTGAGGTCAAAAGTTCTAGATGAGAGCTGGGGAGATGGCTCAATGGGAAAATGTAGATCCCTCGAACCTACATTAAAACAAAACAAACCCGAAAACCCAGCTGGATGCTATAGGAACCTTCTGGAACCACCCAGGGTAAGAAGAGGAGATGGGAAAATCCCAGAAGTTCACGGGCCACTTAGTCTGGTGACAGCAGCGGGGAACAAGAAGAGACCCTCCCTCAAGCATGGTGGAAGGCAAGGACTGACATCCAAAGCTGTCCTCTGGCCTCCACATGTATATATACCGTGGCTCACGTGTGCCCTCACTCGACTCACCACACACACAGAGTACTAGCTGAGGGCCCTGAGGCTCTGGATTCGACCCCAGTGACCCTCCTCCCCCCACACAAAGTCCTGGATGAGAGTCTCAGCTGGGACTTCTGCACCTGTGCACTTCGGGAAGGCTCTTCGCTTCCTTCGCCCTCAGTTTTCCTATCTGTGGGATGGGGATCATGCACCTGACTGGCCTGCTTCATAGGAGTGATAACAATGACCCAGCCAAGTGCCACTGCTTTGTACATTATGAACATTTCTCTATAACCTGTGTCATTGACTTCCATGTGTGACAGGTTCCGTTTGGCCTTTTGGTTCTTTTTCAAATCTATTTGATCATCTAATTTGTTTGTTTCTTGTTCTTTGCTAATTTTTATTCCCAACCCCCTTTTTTTTTGGTTTTTTGAGGTAGGGTCTCGCTCTAGCCCAGGCTGACCTGGAATTCACTATGTAGTCTCAGGGTGGCCTTGAACTCATGGTGATCCTCCTACCTCTGCCTCCCGAGTGCTGGGATTAAAGGCGTGCGCCACCACGCCCGGTTTATTCCCCTTTTAAACACCATTTTACCTAGGGGTAGGCTTTGTTCTGTGTCCAAAGGCACTGGAGGATCTCTGCTTATAGCTTCTGCTGGTTCCTGACAGCAGGGGCTCATTCTGGCCATGTGATTTCATCTTTTGAGGAACCTTGTTGGAATCCTGGGGTCGGATTTGAAGATGCTTCCCTCCAGATGGGAACAGGTTTGCAGCCTACCTGGATGGCTTTACCCCCTTCTTGCCTTAGCTACTTCAGGCTCAGGTGCAGTGTTTTAGCTTTTGGAGGCCAAGTCTCTACCCTCAGGGCAGCCTCACAATTTGTCTTTGTTCAGTGTTCACCACACAGACCTGAGTTGGATCACCCTGGACTTTCCATGGCCTCAGGCCACTGCGTGCTGAAGACTTTCCATCTAGAAATCCCAGCAATGCGTCCAAAACTGAAGGGAGGGCAGCTTCCAGAGGATCTACTTGTCAGTTAGCAGGAGGGCATTCTGGGAGTGTCCAGCCTGCTGTGGCAGGAAGGTGACACTGTGACCTTGGAAGGTTCTTGGACATGAGCAGATGGAGGCTTAGAAGAGAGTCTGTCAGAAGGCATGTGTGCAGGGCGGGTCGCTAGTTGTAGAGAAGTGACCCCTGGGAATCTGAGTAGATCTTAGTCATCTTCACATCTCGGTTTCCACAAGCCAACTGTGGTGGCGCACGCCTTTCATCCCAGCACTGGGAGCAGTGGTAGGAGGATGGCCAGCCTGAGACTACATAGTGAATTCCAGGGCAGCCTGGGCTAGAGCGAGACCCTACCTCAAAAAAAAAAATCGAGGAAACAATTTCCCGCTCTATGTTAGGTTTGTGAGAGTCTGAAGTAGCCTGAAGCACTTCTCACTCACCACTTCCTCTGAGGTTGTGCTAAGGGAGCCGGGATGGCTACTTTTGTCTGCAGCTGGCTAGACCACAGGGCCTAGATACTTGATCAAACATTATTTTGGATGTTTCTCTTTCCTTTTTTTGGGTGGCATTGACATTTAAGTTGGTGGGCTTTGAGTAAAACATACTATAGTTTATATTTTATATATATATATTATATTATATATATATTATATAGTTCATATTATATAGTGTGGGTGGGATTTATCCAGTCAATTGGTGGCCTTGGGGACAAAGATGGATCCCCATGCAAGAAGAAATTCTGCCTGTAGAGGTTGCCTTTGGTTTAGACTGTAAGTCGCAATCCCAGAAGCCATTTCCTTAAAATAAGTCAGTTTCCTTCCCATCCCCCCTTTCTACATACACACACACACACACACATGGAGAGAGAGAGAGAGAGAGAGAGAGAGAGAGAGAGAGAGAGAGAGAGAGAGAGAGAGAGAGAGAGGTGGGGACAGAGAGAATTGATTTTATTTTTCTGGACAACCCTGACCAATGTATAGGAAAACATTCAAGAATAATGAGAAACAATATTGATCCTAACGGCTGGAGAGTTTGCTCAGTGGTTAGGACCCTTGCCTGATTCCCCAGGACCCATGTAAAGCCATATGCACTAAGTGGCACATGCATCTGGGTTTGTTTGCAGTAGCTAGAGGCCCTGGGACACACATATTCTCTCTTGCGTCTCTCTCTTTCTCTCCCCCATCTCTCTGTATCTCTCTGCTTGCATATAAATAAAAACTAAAAAGTATTGATCATTAATATCATTACTTGGAACAAGCAAGCCAGCCTTCTCTAACATTTAAAGCAAAACTGCATAGTAAAAACTGCCCTGGAGAACATGAAGTTCCCTGAGGAGGAAGCAGGCTCTCCTGTTTTCACACTTGACCTCTAGATCCGGAGACTGGCAAGCTTAGAGGTGACTCCTAGGACAATGCAAGAAAAGACTTCCTAGTGGACCTAGGATGAGATAGGAGATGTTCCAGAGAGCCTGGCGTGTGCTTCCCATGTAAAGACGTCAGGACAGCATCCTCCTGCTGTACCGGGACAGGAAGACAAGGCCGAGGGACAGGCCATGGCCTGACACACAGATGTTCTACTACAGTCACACGTGTGCAGCCTCGCCTGCCTCTGCCAGGGAGGAGAAGCCAGGGACAGAAACAAACTCTACAAGTATCCACAGCCTTGAAGCAGTGTTTGGATGGGATGGAGACCCTCTCCTCGCTGGCCTCTGGCCAGGCTCTGCACGGAGCTTTCTTTTCTTAGGCGTGAACCCTTCCATAGATGTGATGGGGTGGAGAGAGAAGGGCAAAAATAAAACAACGTATATGTTGTGACACACGTTGCCCCCGGGAACAGCATTTCACAGACTGTGTGAACTTGAAGTGGAAGTCAGTCTCCACGGTGGATGATGTCTCCGTGCTGAAGGGTTTCCACAGGGCACAAGCCCTTGAACCCACCAGACTTTTCAACTTGGCCCTTTGGTCTGTGTTTTATCCCCTCGTGGTCACTGTGGTGGTGGTGACAGGCTCTGAGGAAGGTTGAGTCAGTGGATACATTCTGTGCTGGCTGATGAGCTTGGGGATGCCACCTACCTAACTCCTCTGAGCCGATTCCCTCACTGCACACTTGGAGGTCACGTGAGGAATCTGTGCCATGTGTCCATATGCAATGTAACTTGTCATTGTCATCAGTTTAGACACACCTCTGGTGTTATATAAAGCATTCAGGTGTCACTGCAGGAAAGGCCAGCTCCCAGCGCAGGCTGTCCTCCCCCAAGGGATCTCAACACAGCACACTGTGAATGAGCTCATGCATGTGACAATCTAAGGGGACCGGTTCCATCCCAGGTCACCTCCTAGTAACCCTTCATGTGATTTCTCTTGTCAGTAGCTGGCTGCTGCTCTGGCTTTCTGGGGCCAAAATTCCAGCTGAGTTCTCAGAGTCCTTTCTCCGGGAAGGCAGTGTCTGCCAGGGGAGCTCATCTGCCCCGTGGGTGAAGACAGCCAGTCAGAGCAACTGCTGGCCTCGTGTCTTCTTGGCCCCGTACCTCTGTGTGATCTAAAGAGAGAGTAGGGGACAGGACAAACCCAAGACAAGGGTTACATGCCCTCTCCCCAGCCTCCTGTTGCCATGGATACCATGGCCTCCACCTGCTTCTCCAACAACAGAGCATCACTTCAGGCATCTGGGTAGGTTAGCAGAGTCGCCCCCCCCAACTGGTCATCTGTTGACATTCTCTTCTGTCCACCCCACACGTGGCCAGAGACGTTTTCCTCATGGCCTACTTTCTAAGACTCGGAGAATTTCTTTATTCATGTTCTCGGGCCCGTCCACATCCACTTCCCATGACTCTCTCTACCTCGACACTTTCTGCCCGTGGTGCTTAATTTTATACCAACCTGACTGGACCACAGGAGACCCAGGCATTCGGTCTGATTTTGGGTACGTCCATGAGGATGTCTCTGGATGACATTAACCTTTGAATAGGGAGACTAAGTCCAGCACTCATGTTGCCCTCCCACGGTGGGTGGGTGGCCCCTTCTTGTCCACTGGAGGCCCAGATAGAACAACACAGCTAAGAGGGAACACATCTCACCCTGTTACTTTTGAGTTGGGCCATTGCTTTTATATTTATTTATTTATTTATTTATTTATTTATTTATTTATTTATTTATTTATTTATTGTCTTTTTGACTTTGTACCTAAACAGGAAAGTTAGCTCTTTCTGGCACAACCAACACAGATCTGATCAGCCTCTATAACCACATGAGAAAATTCCTTATAATCTCTCAATTTATTTTCAGCACTAGGAATTGAATCTAGGGCCCTGCACATGCCCAGTAAGCCTCCTGAGTGGCTGGTCTATGCAAAGTCTCGTCTACATATACACTGTTGGCTATTTCTCTATACAATCCCTGCTCACCCCTCAAGATCTAATTCCTCTGATCCTTATCTGAGGAGCTGTCCTCCCCCCATTTTCCGTGCTCTGCTTTCTCAGAGCTGTCATTGAGCTTCTGTAGGTTGAACTCTCCTGATGGTATGGTGTAGGTGTCTCCATGTGTATTTCTCTGTGGCATTGCACCCCCCTTCGGGGCAGAGAGCATCATCTCCTTCGTTCTCTTCCTTAGCTTAAAATAATGTGAGGACAACTTATTTAGAGAATTGCAACGAAGTCAACTGACAATGAGCCAGTGGGAGATAGTTCCCGTGAGAATGGATGTCAAGGTGGCCTTGAGGTGATATTTCAACCACAGCTGACAGCTGTCAGGCTGTGACATTGCATGGCGCAGGCTCCAGGTTTCACACTGTGCTGAATTCCCCTTAGCAAGTTCCATAGCAGCAGTATCGTAAGATGCTAATAAAATCAATTATTGGATAAAAATCACAGGTTTTCAGAGCTTCATTTTGTGCTATTAGTTGGAGAATGCTGTTTCAAAAGGAGAGAGAGAGAGAGAGAGAGAGAGAGAGAGAGAGAGAGAGAGAGAGAGAGAGAGAGAGAGATCAATTACCAGATAAGATCATGTGGTGCCTGAAATGAACATGCAGACTGATGCAGTCACTTTTACCAGCCACGGGCCCCAGTGAGCAGCTGGCTGTTGAGCCTGTCCTGGGCCTTCCTGCTTAGGTGTCCCCTGTGCTGGAAGTGCAGGAAGAAGACTCCAGCCATGTAAGACACTTGCCTGACAATTAGGGTGAGTGACACATAAAGCAGTTTCCAGCCCCGGGACACCAGTGATCCCATCCCAGGAACCACATCAATCCGTCCTAGAGATATGGCTTCCGTGGTAAGCTTGAAGGTTCTGAGCTTTTGGGGTATTTTGGGGTCAGGGGATTGCTGTCCCCTGGCATGAGAGTGGTCACATCCCTTGGGAAATGGGTGTCACACTCAAGGATCCAGCTTGTCAGGCCCAGATGCTCCGTGCTCCTGGCTTGGCAGAGGGTCTCTGCTGGCTCTGGAGCTGGTGTAGGTGGACTGGACAGGTGACCTGGGCTCCAGTGGGGAGGTGGCCCCTCACCTTCTCAGAAAGCTAAGTTCTGCCCTCAGACATGCCAGTGGCCTTTCTTTTGTCCCATCTTTCCTACCTAAGCCACAGAGTTTATAGGAATGAGGTCACAAATATGGATGCCACTCTAAAGTCCTGTATCTTCATATCTATCTGTCTGTCTGTCCATCTGTCTGTCTGTCTATCCACACACACACACACACACACACACACACACACACACACACACACACACACAGACTCCTTGCTTGTTCTCCGACTGCTCTTTCCTAAAAGTAATTCCAAATTCTTGAGTTAGAAGAAGAAAAGCTCTGAGTATCTAGTGGGTACACACCATTATAGATAGATCCCTTATTTTCTGTCGCTGTCTTTTCTTTTCTTTTTTAAAAGATTTTTTATTTATTTGCAAGCAGAGGAAGAGAGAAGAGAGACACACCAGGGCCTCCAACTGTTGCAAACTCCAGATGCATGCGCTGCTTTGTGCATCTGGCTTTATGTGGGTACTGGGGAATCAAACTCAGGTACTTAGGTTTTGCAATGCCTGAATTACTAAGCCATCTCTCCAGCCCTAAATAAACTTTTTTTGCACGTGCATGTGTATGTATGTAGCATGTGTGGTGTGTTGTGGAGTGTGTAGACGATTATTGTCACTGTCTCTTCTATAACGGACCAGGAGACAGTGGTAGTTGTGCCCACCTGGCCTGTGCCTGCCACAGTGCCAGGTGTCCTTATGTGCCCTGGAGAGATGGCTTGTCAGGTCAGCAATACTAGAATTCAAGTCCAAGCGCTGCTGTTCTTTGACTGTGACTTTGGGGCTAGGTGCTCATCTGCAAGGCTCTTTTCTCATCTGTGTGATGGGAATGTGAACATGTCTATGAGAAGTCCGTGAGATAAAGGAGGTCAAGGTCATAGAGCAATGTTTGGTGTGCAGGACTCAGTAAATGGTAGCAGCCTTTATTGACATTGTTTTCTGTATGAATGTTTTTGCTGATAGATTTGTTGATGGTCTCATTCTTTTTAGGAATTTTATTTATTTATTTGAGAGAGTGTGTGAGAGAGAAAGAGGCAGACAGAGAAAAAGAAGGGTCGTGCCAGGGCCTCCAGCCACTACAAATGAACTCCAGACATGTGTGCCACCTTTACGTGGGTGCTGGGAAATCGAACTCAGGTCCTTCTGCTTTGCAGGCAAATGCCTTAACCAATAAGCCATCTCTCCAGCCCCGATGACCTCATTTTTGAATCCAATCTTTCCAGAACGAGCCTAGCATCCGGTTGGGTACCGATAGACAGCAGATGGCTAACCGAGGGCAAGGAGCCTCCTCACAGACTCTCCATTCGTGTCCCACAGCCTTCCGATGCCGACTGGGATGACCTGTGGGAGCACCTGGATGAGCGGAGGTACCTGAACGCCAAAAAGTGGCGTGTTGGTGACGATCCCTACAAGCTGTATGCTTTCAACCAGAGGGAGAGCGAGCGGATCTCCAGCAATCGGGCTGTTCCAGACACACGTCACAAGAGGTAATCCCTCCTCCTTCAGTGTGGGTAACCCCACTCTGCCCCCAGTCAGGGCAGATCAACAGTAGGCTTGATTTGGAGGCCCACTGTGCCCGGTTTCCAGTGCCTAGCACTGGAACAGGTGAACCATTTGCTACCATTGGGCACTAAAGGGACAGTGATGGGGTAATAACTCTCTCCAAAGGGATATTGAAGATGGTTGGAAGCCCACCGGAGAGGTTGCACCTGCCCCCTCACTTGGTGATCTTCCCAGGTGACACCATGAACTTGGGGGGCGTGAAAAGGGCTGAACGTGGATTTCCGTGGCCAGTCCCATGGCCCAATCTAGCTTCCCGGTGGGAGAGGGTAGGATGGGTGTACCCAAGGAAAGTCAGGTTCCTGTCTTTACTGTCACGTTCCTGTGACAGCTCACGCACATCTTGCCACCTGGGAGAAGCAGAGAGGTTCTTCACTTGCCACTGGTCTCCTGTCTTCCCAGAGGCCCATTCACACACCCTTCTAGCTGCATTTCGTTGATTAGTCCACATTTTCAGAGAACAACAGAGAGATCAGACTTGTCACTTTGTAAAGAGCTTTGTTTCTCTGAAGAAGGAGGCTTTATGAAGATACTGTGTTTTATTTCCAAGTTCTTCTCCAGTCTTGGAAGCCCTATGTCTTCTGGAGAGACCTGAGTAAGCAGACTGGTCAACCATGTTCTCCCCTCCCACATTGTAACCTTGAGAGGATCCCAAAGGGGCCAGAGATCCTTGCAGGTGTGACTTCTACTTGCTTCGGGACATTGACTTTGCACTGCAGACTGTCCATTGGGATGAAGGGTCTTGAAGTCAGTTCAACTTGGAGGCTGTTAGTATTGGCCCTAGACTCTCAGCTTTCTCTATGTGTTCGGGTCTGTGTGCATTCACACTAGAAACGGGGCTGCTGTCCAGAGAAGTAGGGAGTTTATGATTTATAAAGCTTTCACTCTGGTGGTTCTTAAGCCGGTAGACATTCAGACTCAGTGTCCCCAACAAGGCTGCACAACTGGGAAACTGTCATACACAATGTGTATCTATCTCTTTGAGTCATTAACCTTGGCATTGTTAGTCACCAGCATCACCACAAGGAGCTAGAAGTCTTGGTTTCCAGGTGACCATAACAAAGGACACAAGCTGGGTATTCTGGCCTCTAACTTTCTGTGAGCTTAGCTGTTCCTGGAAGTTACCATGAAACTCTCCCTTAGTAGCTTTGCCTGGCATCCCTGACAGCCAGAAGCCCAGGGCATGAGCCCTTCCTCCTCCTTTCCTTACTGGCCTGAAAGCTTCTTAGAGTCCATTGAAATTCCTATTATCGTTGCTATTGAAATTCCCCCGTCCTTATCCTATTACTTGCTTTCTGAGGAATTTTAAATATCAGGTTATTATATTTCCCTGGGTAGAAATAGCAAGTAGAAGATCAGGAAAGAAGGAGGATGTTGGAGGCTGAGAAGCCCCACTGGGTCTCAGGCAGGTCATCCGAGGCCAGTTCCAGGCACCATGTTCTAGACTGGAAGCTGGACACCTGCCACTGTTCTCAACTGCACACAGGGACATCCATGGCAGGACTGTTTCCACACTCTCACTTTTCTCTGATCGCCAGGGCAGAAGTGAAGGTTTGACCATGCCCACGCTCGTGGTACTTGGCAGGGAAGAGCTGGCTGAGTTTGTCCCCAAGGAGTCCAGCTCAGAAGTCTGCCCTGCAGTCTGCATCCACCCAAGGCTCTCTCTTGTTAAGAGAGATCCTGTGATCGCAGGAAGGGCAGAGAGGATTGAGAAGGAATTCACACACCCTTTAGGAGGACAAAATTGGAAATCATATCAGCCATATGTCTGCCTCAGGGCAACAACCTTTCCCTGCAGGAGCTGGGAGTATTCTCTCAGAGAATTCTGGATCAGGGAACTTTCTTCAAATGAGCAGAAGAGGTGAGGACACTCAGAATCTAGACAGCTGCTTGGAACCAGCAGTCAACTTAGGGACCTTGAGTAGCAACTGAGTGCAAGGCTGGCTCTATGACAGATGCCTTACCAGCCAACCCCAGGCTGAGTGTGGTGGAGTGCTGCCCCCTGCCAGTGTTCTCCTTGTAGTCAGAAGAACTCCAGGGGTGGCCAGCCTCAAATGGGACCCTTGGGTGGCATCCTTCTAGCTAGAGGATCTCCTCTCCAGCCCTTGATTCTCGGAAAATCATTGCTATGAGGCTGGAGTCCCCAGCCAAATCCTCTAATCCTGGGGATATAAGTCCAGTCTCCCTGCTGGGTCACTGACTTTGGCTTGATGCAGCCCCTGGGACTTGCCCCCTGTGCTGTCAGAGCCCTGAGGTCTGTCAGCGTTCACTTTGACCAGCTGTAGCTGATTGTGACTGACGTCCAGCAGACCAGGGATTTGCAACAGCGGTACTACTTACATTTGGGGTTGGGTGACACTTGGCTGTGGAGGCGTCCTGTGCATCGTGGGATTCCAGCAGTTTCTTCGGCCGCTATGTACTGGCACCTCCCTCCCTTACACATGCATCACGTTGTGACAACCCAAAATAACTCCAGACTTTGCCATATGTCCCCTGGAGGACAAATTTGCAATGAGGATCACTGCTGTAAATCTGGCTTTTCTTTTTACCTAAATTCTCAAAAATCAAATGACAATATGGATCCCCGGCCTCATCAGCAGCAATAGGCCAGGCCAAATCTTTCTATAATGCTGAACCAAGCAGAAGGCAGAATAGCCCAGAGGGTCCGAACGGGCACTGTAAGACCTGACTGTCATTTCCAATCCTAGCTGTGCTGCCGGCAAGATGAATGGACTCAGTAACCTTCCTGAAGCTTCTCCGTACCTATTTCTTCTTTTGAAAAGCAAGAATAAAAATAACAAGAGTGAGCCTACCTAATTTGGTTTCTGTGAGGATCAAATAAAATATGCATGAAATACTGGCCTACGGTATTGCTGTGATGCCTGAGTATGTCGGCACAGGTGTGCAGGAGTGCATTCTGGGAGAAAATCAGAGACGCTAGGACATGAGGTGCAACCGAACCCCAACCTGAGGAGACACCAATATCCCAGAACCAGGAAGAGGCATGAAGATCACTAACTTTTAAGGGGGAAAGGGGTAGAAAAGAATGCAGGCGGGTTTCAAGGTCAGGCTCAAGACCAGAGAAATGTCAACAGATTCAGGCACCACGGTGTGGCACGTTGGCTGTGAGTGTTGTCCTTGAGAGGCACTCGGGAGCCTCTAGAAAAGGTTGGTTCCCAGTCTCCAGTCCGCTGAGTGTGTCCTTTCCAAGCTCCCTGAGTGACTCTAGTTAGTGAGTGGCAAGACTTGAGGATTGATGTTCTAGGTAAGTGCTCCTCCTCAGACTTACACGAGCCCTTTGCTTTTGGCATGAGGCCTGAGAGTCTGTATCTAGTTCCTCTCTCTCTCTCTCTCTCTCTCTCTCTCTCTCTCTCTCTCTCTCTCCATCTCTCTATCTCTCTGTGTGTGTGTGCACGTGCATACACTCACGGGTACATTCATGGTGTATATACCTATGTGTGCAGATGTGTGCTCCTCATGTGCAGAGGCCAGAGGAGGACACACCTTTCACCTTCTTTCCCTGAGACAGTTGAATCTCAACCTGAAGCTGCTACTTTTCAGCTAGCCTGGCTGGTCAGTGAGCTTCAGTGATCATCCTGTCTCTACCTCTCTCAGCACTAACGGTGACAGACACACATGGCCATGCCTGGCTTTTTATGTGAGTGCTGGGGACTGACCTCAGATCTTCATTTTTTCTGCCCAAAGTGCTCTTACCTATGGAGCCATCTCCCCAGCCTGAGTCTGCATTTCTAAGATGTTTCTTAGTAACAACAATGCCAGTGGCCCAAAGATCACAGGGTGTGTGAATTCTCAATCCTCTCTGCCTTTCCCCTTAACAGAGAGTCTTGGGTGGATGCAGAGCACAGGGCAGGCTGCTGAGCTGCACTCCTCGGGGATCACGCTTAAACAGCAAGGGCTCAGAGCAATGCCTTTCAAAATCTTCTCCTCTGAACCTGTGGACAACCCCCACCACAACCACCAGCAGCAGCAGCGCTTGGGAATTTGTTGAAATGCCCAGGCTTGGGTTTCATCCTGAGAGAGAACTCTGGGGCCAGAGTCCAGCCGCATGGCTTAGAACCATAGCAGATTCTGACCCCTGTTCTCTTCAAAGCCCCAGAACACAGGCTCGCCCTGCAGCTTGCTTTTGTGGTCCAGATGAAATGCATGCATGAGTCTCTCCAGAGGAGACGGTATCACCCCCACGATAAGGTCATCACACTGCATCCCTATGTCCAGGTGTCCCAACTTCTGTCTCTGGCTTTGTGGACTGGCCTCCGTCCTGGCCTTCTCCTGTGTCTTCGCTTATGAGGTCCATGCCCTGCCACCATCCTGGGAATTAGTGTCACCTCTGTTCAGAAACTTCTGCGACAGACCCAGTCCTGACTCCATGGCACTGACCTACGTTAGCTTCCTGGCTCACTCACTGCCCTCAGCCCCATTGAGAAAGGCTCTGCCCCATCCTTCCCTGCAGCAGAGGTCCCGTTAGTTAAGACATCAACCGCTCTCCAGGTGAGGAGCAGGCTGAGCAACTACTACAGCACCTGCTATGTGCTGAGACTTCCATAACTCCTGGATAAATGAAAGTGGGAGACAGATTGAAAAGTTCATCAACCACTCCCGTCCTCCGGCCTCCCATGCACAGAGGAGACGAAGAGCTTGAAAGAAGCCTCTTCTCATTATCCTTCGACCCTCGGGGGTCTCCTGTGGGGGATGGAGAGCGCAGACACAGAGTGAAAGGAAAAAGGCTTTTCCCTTAAAGAGTTCTCATTACTGCTAAGAGAAGAGGGAAGAAACGGCTATGTGGGAGGGGTCTGAGCTTATTAAATTTGCTTCCAATTTTCTTACCACAGTAATTGGATTCTGATTTATAGGATGCGTTTGGACAGCGCCTCAAACAGAGAGCTATTAGCTAAACATTAGAGCAAGAGCTGCCGAGAGGGTGGTGTTGGGTTAACTACCTATGAGTCACGTGATGGAGCAGTGGGTGGGGGGAAGGCTGTCTTTACCCGTCAAGCCACTGTGCTGATGGTTCAATAAAATCACCAGAGCCATCCTGGCATCAGGTGGTAAGAGGAGCCCAGAGGCTTAATGTCTCTTCAGAGACCAGAGTGCAATGACCATTTTCTCTAAGTTCTGTGTTCCATGGAGTTGATGGCATGTGGTCGGAGGCAGTCTGGCTTATCTGAGGTGAGGAAGGAAGGAAGATATGACTGGAGAAGGCTTTGAATTCCCTTTCCTAAAATGCCAAGGCCCAGGGAGCGGGCAATGCCACAGCCACAATATTGCAGAAAGCTCAGATGGCTCCCTATGCATTCCCTCTGAAAGGTTAGCGCCCTTCCCTTGCCCCCTGCACCCCTGATACACATTCACGTGACCTCGCAGTCTTGCAAGTGGACCTACTGCAGGCTTTAGACGTGCACCTCTGCTCAGACCAGGAGTGGGGATGAGCGGTCCAGAGTGGTACATCCTGGCCCCTCTCTTTTCACCATCTTCTTCGTAAAGTAACATGTTGGTCTGGATAACCTGACTGCCTTACCATTTCACAAGTCACCACACACTTGGGGGTTGTGTGATCACCCCTAGTTGGTCTTCTTGGCTTAGATATGTACACATTTCCCACAACCCTTGTCTACCTCAACTGAAGAGACCAATGGGCACCCTCATTCCAACTCATGCCCCCCCCCCACTCAGGCCTGTAGTTCTGTTAACACCAATGAGAGCTTCAGTTGCCGGGTCGCTGCCTGGATCAATAATGTATATGTGGTTTCTATGTCAACCAGTAGGAGTTACTCGTGTACCGGGCAGAATGAAGAGGAGGCTTCTAACTGGTTTGAGTGAATACAATACTTCCCAGAGCTCTTCTGGTCCAACAAATCGTCCCTGTTTCCCCGTTGTCCCATCCGACCCTGTCACCCCATTGTAGTAACAACAGCTGGATTTTCATTATCTCAGCAGCACCTAAAATAACTCACAAACAGGAAGCCATCAAATGGAAACACACCCCTGGAGTAGGGGAGGGGGGTTTCTGATATAGCAAATGTCTACTTTTCCTGTTGCCTAGCAATGCCTATTATGGGGTTGCTTGGATTGCAGGGGAGCAGGTGGCAGGCTGGGCTCCACAATGAGAGCAGGGGTCACCTCCCTGGCCTGGCTGGGTCTGCTCACTCCCCTCCGGCATATTCTCCCAGCCTCAAGTCCAGCGACCAGCAACCGACCAGCGTGGTGCTAAATGGTCGGAACAGTGGGACACCCATCGCTTGCCTGGAGGGAAAATTCCACACTTGGATACATCTCCCCAGGAAGACATTTTTCCTTTGCTGCTTTTCACCCTGGGAAATGAAGGGGCAGTGTCCCGGTCTCTGAACGCCATTCTCCCTCCTCGTATTTACTCGGTTGGAGTGGCTGCCAAAGACCATCATCATCTCTCTCCTTCTGCTCGTCACTTAGCAGTAATAGGATAAAAATCTTTACAGCTGGAACGGCGAGGCGTAAAAAATGTTCATATTCCCTCCGAGTCAAGGCTGTTCCAGGCGCTCAGCACAGTGTTAGTGACTCTGCACCAAGGCTGAGGGGAGGGGAAGCCCCTCACAGACCGTAGCTTTTGCAAACAAGTCACCCCCTTCTGCTACTTTCCAGTCCTGCCCGGGCACCATTTTTCAATACAGGACGTGAGCCCATTGGCAGTCTCCGAGGGCCTCGGGATGGGTTCTCTTTAGGTGAGAGGGGAAGGCAGGCCGCAGGACCTGGGATGATCTATGCCTCTGGATCAGAATTCCTTGCCATCCCTGGTCTCCTGAGTCCTTGAGCTGGAAGCACCCCTTCCCCTCCTTCCCCACCATGACCCTGCATCCTCTGAATTTCAGGAGAATTCCCAGAGGAGCAATTCCTTAGTCTTCAGAAGGGAGTCAGGCAATGGCACTTGCTGACGGATGAGAAGTCATCTGAGTAAACTCTGAGCTGGTTTGTGTCCTCATGCCCGTTTTCTAGCAAATTCCACCAACTTTGGACTTGCCTCGTGCAGCTCATTCATTGGATTATGACTTGTGCATTTGTTCAACCGGCACAGTTAGTTGTTGAACATTTTCCACATGCCATGTTTTGGGTTAGAGCTTGAGGTCTGGTGGGAGAATTCTATATGGATTCATTCTGATGCTCAAATATGGATGCATTGAGTCTATTGCTATTTGACTTCAGAGTCAGTAGACAGGCTTCTTGCCCTCCGTCCAGGACCCGACCTCCTTCCCTGTGTTGGGTTTTGGCTTGGTCTGGCTATTTTGGTCTTGGTCACATGACAGAGCACAGGCTCTAGGAGTTTCCCTGTGATGAAGACAAAACAGCACTGGGCCGGCCTGTGCGAAGGATCTTCCCTGCAGATTGGAGCGAGAGGTTTTCTGAAGACGATGTTAGGGCTGCAGGTGGGAGAGATACAAAGGACTTGAGGATCTTGTCAGCTGGCAGGAATTCCATGTTAGAAGAACAGTGGAAGAAACTATCAGGTGGTAGAAGAAGCACAGTGTTTTGTGCAATAAATCCCGTGTGAAGTAGGAGATGATGGGGAGACGTGGGAAAGAACATTCTAGAAAGAAAACTGGTAAAGATCTGACTTTAGGCCTGGGGCTTGGAGTTAACTTAGTAAACGCTAGAATGCCCTCACTTTCATAATGTCATTGCCCCATTGTCACAGCAACCCTGGAGATGCCAAAGCATGCCTTTCTGGCCAGGTCCACACTGTAGGCACTCCTGACAGGGGAAGGGGACCGAAGTAGGGGTGCCAAACAAGGCCAGGTAGCTCTGGTTCCCCCCAAAGGGAAAGCAATGCCAAGCTCATCTTGGGGGGAACTGGGGTCTAACTCACAATAATGGCTCCTTGTGAAATAATGGTTTCACCTAGAAACTAGCATCTTTAGGGTGGAGTCATGGGTCTCACACTGGATTGTTTTCAGTAGGTGAGGTGGGTGGGTGGGGGTACACGTCCTGGTGTGAAGGGAACTGGCAGGAAAGTAGAAAAAGGGCTTATCTTTCATGCCCAAACCAACTTCTCAGTTTCAGACTGAGTACCAAAGCAGGCTAGGGACCTGCACACAATAGGGGGTTAGCGACACACCTAGGTGGGGAGTATCAGGCTCAGAGAGGTTGAGGGGATCTAAGGTCTAAGGTCACACCCTTAGTCAGTGCTTGGTTGAAACTCAAAATCAGGTTTGTAGGTTCTAAGCCCCATGTAGAGTTTTTCTTTCTGCCACTAAGGAAACTCCTTTTCTGTTCAAGTTCACTGCGTGCGTGTGTGTGTGTGTGTGTGTGTGTGTGTGTGTGTGTGTGTGTGTGTGTGTGTATGCGTCAGGACAAAGAGGTGAAGCATGGGATCCTGCTTTCTAAACTAGGATAGTTTAATCATTACATTTAGCCTGGCCTGGAGGTACAAAGCAAGCATATTTCATCATCTGCTGCAATAAAATTGCCATCTGGTATTTTGTCACCTGAGCCAAATCATGATGGGCAGGTGACCTGAGAAGAGCCTGTGTGACTTGGAAAGGTACTGAATGGCCTGGATTCTGAAGACGATTTTGCTGTCTCCTCCCTGGACTTGCCTCCTGCTTTTGCCTATTCTGAGGAATGAATGAGGCAAAGCAAAGAGGAGCAGAAAGAGACGCAGACATATGTTCGGTGCCAGGATGGGAAACTGATTTGGATTAAATATTTTCCATGAGGAGTTGAGACTACAAACTGCTGAGTCAAGGCTGTTGGGGACGTCGCAGTACAAAGGCGGGTGTAGAATCTGAGAGTTCGCCCTTCTTCCCAAGAGTAAACCCTCTTGGTCATCAATGCCTCCATTACCCTCCCTCAGCCGCTGGCACATGCCCACCTTTTGGAGCACTTTGGACGGAAGACATGCATGCTCCTTGAAGCCAGCCCAGAAGCTCAGGGCTTCTGTAACACCAAGGAGAATGTACTGTCTCTTTCTGTGTTCTGAATTCTCTTTATTCAAAATGGGTTTCCAGATGCATACTTTTCAAAGACAGAGGAGGATGGGCAGGAGGTGGATTTGCACTCTATATTCTGGAGTGTTCTCTTTGGTGCAATGGGGAGGGTTGGGGAAGGGTGGAGGAGGCAGCCTTGCCAAGTTTGGCTACAGCTCTTGCCTCTTCCACAGACTGCATCGCATTCTTCCATTTCCACAGCTCCTGAAGTCTTCCCACACAACCAAACTCTGCCTTGGGACCTGAATTCTTCATCTTTGCTTAAGTAACTTTTGTACTGAAGTTTCACACGCATATAGAAAATACACGCTTCCTAAGCGTGCTGCTTTAAGAATGTCTTGGAAAAAAGCATGCTTAGGTTCCCTTATCAAGAAGTTGAACATGGTTTGTTGTTAGAAGACATCATATGCTATGTTCTTCCATGAGTAAAACCATCCTGGAGGCTGGAGAGATGGCTCAGCAGTTTAAGGTGTTTGCTTACAAAGCCTGATGGCCTTGGGTTCAATTCCTCATAGCCATGTTAAAGCCAGATGCGCCAGATGCACACAGAGTGGTCCTGGAATTTGTTTGCAGTGGCATGAGGTCCTTGACACACCTATTCTCTCTCTCTCTCTCTCTCTCTCTCTCTCTCTCTCTTACATAAATATTTTTTTTTAAATCTCCTGGCTTCAAATGCCAGAGGTTAGCATTGCTTGTTTTTTGAACTTTATATAAATGAAATCACATATTGTGTACTCATGTGTGTCTGGGTGAGTTTGAGTGGCATTTTTGGACACAATTTTTTATTCTAATTCATACATTTCACTCCTTTGTGTGAATATATTACCATTTATGTATCTATTCAGCTATTGGTATTTATTTGGGGGTTTTCTAGTTTGGGGTTCTTATGACCAAAGCTCCTTTGATTAATGTCATTCTTTTGGCAAACATACTTAGGGGTTTCTAAGTGGCATTTATGCCAAAAGGTTTTATATATACTGTCTCACAGTTACTTATTTATTTATATTTTTAAATTTTAATTTATAAAAGGTTATATTCTTTTATTACCCCCACCCCTGCCCCTGTTTCCCTGAGGGCCCTCCGCAGTGAGATCATGAAGGCCTCAGTCAGACTCTGAAGGAGAACAGGAAGAAGGCTCCTGGGGTATTCGTACCCACAAGCCTTTCCGCCCCTTCTTCCACAGTATTCCCTGAGGTGTGGTGGGTGTGTTAGAGATCTGATTTAGTGTTGAGTTCTCTGTAGCCTCTGGATTTCTACTTTGATGGATTTTGATTGACCACAGTGTCTGTTTCCATCACCCTGGAGCTGGTTGTCACACTAGCAGTGAGAGAAGTATTTGTGTCACTGCTTCCTCAACAGTTTCTCCTGGGCCCTGACAGATGGGGTAGAAGTGTCACGTCTTGAGCTGGGCAGTTGGCTGTCTTTTCTTGTATTGACGGATCTTGGTTCTCCTCCATTTTCTCTACCATCTATAAAATAAAAGATTCTCCAACCATGAGTTAAAACAGTGTGGGTTAAAGGGGAATGCATAGTTATTTGAGAGACTATTTTGGTGTGTGGTCCCCTTTTCTTATCTAGAGAGCAGTGGGGCTTCTCTCCGGAGTCTGAGTTTCCTGTCCATGGGATTCTGACTTGGTTCCCAGGACCGAGTATGAGTTCTCTCCCACTAAGCAGGATTCCTGTCTAATTGGAGAGCAGTTGGTTACCCACAGGCTGTGTGCCACTTTTGCACAAGTGTGTACTTCTTGCCTGACTGGTTGATTTTGGAGCTTTTAGAGTCCCTTTATAGCTTACAAGGTTCCACGGTCCCATGTTTACTGACATGATTATGTCGGCATTCAGTGGCTCAATTGTTGCTATCAATAAATTACTTGTTATTGTCTGCCTTTCTGATTTTAGCTTTTCTGGAGGTTGAGTAGTTTTAGAATCTCAGTGATCATAGAGGCTGAGTAGCAACTGGCTTCCTTCCTTCCTTCTTTCCTTCCTTTCTTTCTTCCTTCCTTCCTTCCTTCCTCTCCCTCCTTCCCTCCTTCCCTTTCTTCCTTCCTTCCATCTTCCTTTCCTTCCTTCCATTCTTCCTTCCTTCCTTCCTGTCTTTATTCCTTTTTTCTTTCTGCTTTTTTGGGGTTTTTTGAGACAGGGCTTCACATAGACCTCCTGCCTCCTGATTACAGGGTTATAGCTGCGCCCCACAACACCCAGTGGCCGTGTCATTGTGTTTAACATTTGCCTCTCCCTGGTGACTCAGGAAGTTGAGCATTTTTTTTCACAAGTCCATTAACCAGTTGGATACTGCAGAAGGAATCTTGTCCTTGCTGGGACAAAACACCCGATCAGAAGCAGCTTATGGGAGGAAAGGGTTTATTTTGGCTTCTTGAAGAGAGGTTCCATCACGGCCACGTTTCAGCATGACAAGACTAGACAGATGGGTATCACATCTTGTCACATCCACTGAGAGGAAGCAGCAAGAGTGAGCTAGCTAGTCCTGCAAGGAGGGCTGCACTGTATAGCAAGCCCGCCCTCAATGACATACCTTGCTGAGGCCCCAAACTTTCCCAAACTGTCACAATCTAGGGACCAAATATTCCTTTGCCATCTGCCTGTGCCCCTTGCTCAAGAGCCAAGCACCAGGTTAGGGTCTTCGCCCCTCTTCCACAACCTGTGTCTCTTCGGGGTAACTTGAGCATTTTTGCCTAACATTTAAGACAGCACCATAAAATAAGGAGAGAAATAACTAGCTGAGCATGAGAACACCTGGCTCCACGGCCCCTTTAGCTCCCTGGGCATCCATTTCTGCATATGCACCATGAGGACAGAAGTCAGAGGTGGTCATTAAAGTCACCTCCAGGCCTGTCTGTGGTTACACACACTTCTGCCAGTAAGACTGTGAAGCGACTGACTCAAGCTATTTCCAGAAACATGACGACCTCCCTCAGCAACCTCTCCCTCCCTCAGTGTCCTGGGTTAGTCCTTCCCCTCACACACTCCCTTCCTAATGGGACTCGAGGGCCCTCCAGAGCCATTCGCACTGTCCTTTCATATTCCCACCTCATCCGTTTCCCCCAGCTGGCCTTTCCCACTCATCACATCGCTCATTCCATGGAGCTCACAGACCCCTTCCAGCCCGAGATGCAAGCACGGGCCGATTGGACTCAACTTTTCACTTACTGTAAACATGGAATCTAGTAACACAATAGCATCAGTACCTTTTGCTACAGAGGCTGGTTCGGCTCATGGGTAAGCTTGTGTCACCTAGCGGTCACCACTGTATCCATGGAACTGGAGGCTGCAGGCTTCTCCCCTTTAACACCCAGAGCCCTGCCATGTGCTTAGCATTCCCTTCGTGCTTTAAAGAATGATTGATGGTGTTACTCAAGACACACGCCTCTAACACTAGTAGATCCTGGGCTAGGATTGGCTTGAAGAAATCCTAGGATACTCAGGCCTGGGGCTCAGGAATCCCGAGGCTATTCCTAAATAAAAGGAATGATGTGCTGAGTCCTTAAAATAACTGAGAACTTGTGCTCAGTAGTTACACTATACTTTTTTTTAAGTCTTAAATATATATTTATTGTCCATAATGAGTTACATTGTTCAGTGGGCAAACAATGAGTTGTTATCCCCAATTCCCCAATGCCCCCCTCCCCATCCCCAATCAGCTGGATATCCTCCTCCATGGGTCGTCTGGATCAGTCCTTGTGGCAGGGGACCCTGGATAGCCTAGTACTCAGCCCGGTCCTCCTGGCCCAAGTGAGTTACACAATATTTTACAATGTGTTTCTCATCTCTCTCTCATGAAGCCCTCCGTGAGTGGTTGTGGGTGAGAGTCATGACCACACCAGAGAAGGACTTTGAGGCCCAGTCAAAGGACTTGGTAGACTGCATCAGCACGAGCTGTGTGATTTTTGACATAAAACCTCTCTGCTATTTCCTAGCTGGTCCTTAATCACATCACTCCGACTCCTCACGAGTCCATTTCTTCATCTATAAAATGGAAATCAAAGCTTGGGGACGGTTGGTTGTGAGCAGTCAGGTTGGTCCCAGCATCGGGGCCACCATCGGCATCAGGGCCTCGTTATCTTTCCACTGCTTTGCAGAGGGAGAAGAAAGCATGCCAGGGAAACAGGGCAGAGAGGAGGTAGGCCGATACTTAGAAGAGGGGGTAATGGATGTAGATAAACAAAAGGAGGTCCCGGCTGGGAGCCTGCTCCCCACTTTTTGAGTTGTGATGTTCATGTGATTTGGGCTGAACTGAGCAGTAGGCAGACTTGGTAGATGGCATTTGTCCGGGAAATTCTTGGAGAGCTCCTGGCCCTATCTCCTGACTCATCGGCAGCTCCTGGCGCTGAGCCTGCTACATGCCTAAATGTCAAACTTACTTTAAAAACTGGAAAGTAAAATAAGTCATGAGGCAATTGCGACACTGAGTCTGGTGAAGTTTGTACTTGAAAGACACTGAGGAGAGAAGCCAATGCCAGCAGAAGGGCTGATTCAGGCCTGGGGCCAGCTGGTACAAAATGTGACGAGAGATGAAAAGAGCAGGAGAGGAGATGACAGATGTGGGTGACAGAAGCTGTGGAGAGGAGACCGAGCCCGGCGTGGTGACAGGCCGTGGGATGGTGTGAGGAGAGCCACGTGAGGCCTGGGGCAGCTAGAAAGAAGGGGCCTAGAGCTCCCAGCACCCTTCATGCTAATGGAGGGATAGTTCTGTAGATGCCTTTGGTGGTGATCCTGTGTGTCCCGAAGGCCACCAGAGGAACCCTAGATGTGGACAGGGGATCTATCAGTCACTGTGCTCTTGTCATTGACATGGTGTGGCCCTGAAGTAGCCCTGAAGCCAGGCTGGCCCTTGGCTCCTCCTCCTCCTTGCTCCATCATGGAGACACTGCTTTGTTCTTTCCCCAAACCTCCCTGAGCCGGCCTCGACCCCCTCAAAAAACAGTGAGCCCTTCTTGGACTTGAGATCTGGTTCCTTCCTGCTGAACCTTTGACCCAAGTCCATGGGGCCATCCTCTTCTCTCCCCCTCATTTTATTTAGTTGTACTTCTGCCAAACCCCACAGTTCCTCCTCCCTTTTACCTGGATGACTGTAGCCACCCCAGCTGCCCTCTCTTTGGCTCTGATGGCACTTGTCCAAGTGCACACCCCCATAACCAAGAGCTTTCCAAATGCAGACTCACAGCTCCTCATCCGACACCCTTCGTTGACACCCTGCGGGTGCTGTCAGCTCACAGCCCTGCAGCTTTCCATCCCCAACCAGAAGGCTGTTGGAATGGTTGTTCTCAGGCTGTGCCCTGGATGGGGCCTCCTCACTGTCTGATGCTCTCTGTTCTGGACACTCCTTCATTTGGTGGGGGGATCTCCATGGAGGAGCCCCTTTCTGGGATGACCTTAGCCTAGATCCAGCACCTCCTGTACTGAAGCCCTCATCATTCTGTGGCTGGAGCATCCCATCCATCTGCTTTCTGCCTCCCTCTCTGGCCTTGAGTGACCTGAGCCAGGGATGCTGACTTCTTGTGTCTCCAGAGCTCAGCACACACACAGCGTGTTCATCAATAGAAGCCCTGTGAATGGGGGATCCAAAAAGCCCCTTAAATTCATTCTGGAACTGTCTTCTGAAAACAGTGTCTGGGAGTGCCAGGAGTGAGAATGAATTCCCAGGTCAGAGTGAGAAAATCAAATCATGAGAAATTTAAAGCCACCTTCACTCCACGAAAGATTCTCGTGTTCTTCCATAAATCCAGGACCATAATGGGCAAGCGCTTATTGATCATGCGGCTCTCCCGATGTGCTGGGCACCTGATGTATGTTCTCTCTGCTAAACCTCGCAACTGGGTTTTAGAGGTGAGGAAATTGACTCTGGTAGGTAGAGTAATTTGCCCGCAGAAATATCAAGAAGTGTGGAGGAGAAGAAGGGGCAGGAGGAGGGGGTCATCAAAACTTAAGATTTGTGAATAAGACCTATGGAAACACACTTCTTCACTCATTAATAATATATATGTCAAAAAGAGAGTTTGGGCAGAAGTTACCCTGTAGTGGTGGATAATACTGTGCCCAGAAGCCATAGATTGCTATTAGAAAAATTTCCAGGTGTGGGATACCTTCTAGCAAGTTGTTGGCTAGGGACACCCCTGATGTCTCCAAAATATTACAGGCTATTGCCAAGGTTCTTGGTTGCCCACCAAAACTAAATGGTAAGAGCCTACTGCTGAAGACTCCACATGCCTGGGTTACAGACCACGGAGAAGTCAGATGGAGCTGAGCTGGAAACCTCCTCCCTGGCGACCAGCTGTCAGGATTCTGGAAAGAACTAAGCAGTTAACTGGGGGAGAAAAGTTACCAATGTTCTTAACCAGCAATGGACCCTGCAAGCTCTATGGCTGGCCAGCTAGGCCCAATACCAAGTAGCGCAATGGTGGCATGTCTGTTATGGGGAAACCACCTGTTTTCGGATAGGACTTAAGGCCTGATCCACAGGAGGGAATTCCTACCTGGCACTGAAAACTTAATCAAAAGCCTGTGGCTTTGGAGGTCATAATCCCAGGAGGAAAACTGCTACTGTTGTCTGGATAAATGAACCTATTATGCCCACCAAACTGCCCTCTAAATACTTACATTTATGCCCATATGTTAATGCTACTCTCACTTTTGGTTAGAGAAGCTTCCTTTTTTTCAGACAGTGGTGACCATGGGGGTGGGGACTCAAAACTCAACAAAGTGCAGAGAAGTGACAGTGGAGTGTTCAGCACTAAGTGAGAAATGTCTGCCACATCCTTCAAGGTTCAGGACCACTGCAGAAGAGATGGCTGAAGGGGGGAGGAGTGCTTACAACACTGTCTTCCAGACACAAAGTGGCTGTGATATTCATGACCTCACAGTGGCTGGTGCTATGTACACAAGATCTGCACAATAGGAGCAAATAAAATGATGATGGCAAAACAGAAGAGAGACTAGTTGGAAAGAAGAAGGGATTCAGTGGAGGGAGGAGAAGGAAAAAGGAGAATGATGGGAGACTGTGATCATGATATAGTGTTTATATTTATGGAGGTTGTCAATTAAAAAAAGTTAAAAAACAAATAGTAGTATAAAAGTGGCCCTGCCCACAAAGTCAGCTTCCTTAGGAAGATGGTGGCCGGGTGGAGAGGGGAAGCCCAGCAGAACTGTGAAGGAAGGGACTTGACATGGGTGAGGCTCAGCACTAAAGCAGGTGAGGGGACCTGGTGGGGCTGAGTGGTGGAGAGGTCCTGAATACAGCATGGCCAAGGGACATGTCTGTGTAGGCTGTGACAGTGGGGAGCTCCTTCAGGGGAGCTGAGGTAGGGGAGGACTGGAGTATTAACCTGTGCTGTGCCAGCAAGGTTTGACTTCTGTGTTCTCTCTGGGTGTGTTCATATGTAGGGGTGTGCAAGGCATGCATGTGTATGTACACTTGTATGTGGATGTGGAGATCAGGGAACAACATCTGGACTCTGGTTTTGCTAACTCCTTTTGTGTCTTCCTGACTTTGGGCCTCATTCTCTGAGGCTCCCTTGTGCTGACGTCACTAACAACCTGGCCAAGAACATTTGATTCTTGGGCTTTGGCCCCATGGATGCCCTACCCGCTGTTCCTTCACCTGTCTCATTCTGCAAACATGTATTATGTGCCTTCTGTGTCTAGTCTAGGCACAGGGAGACAACCGCATCAATAGGGGAGACAAAAAGTGTGGTAGTGACAGCAAAGACCTGCGGTTGTCATCCTGTGCCTAGCATGGAGTGAATGTATAGTTCTAGAATTGAGGAATGCATTCTCGCAGGATGACACTTCCAAGACAAGATTAGGAGAGATAAAATATAGCCAGGCCTTGGAAGAGAAAAGATACCCAGGAAAGAGATGGTGTTTGCAGAGATCTAGGGACCTGGGGGTGGGGCAGGCAGGGGTTAGAAGGACCACCAAGGGTGCAAGCCACCCTTAGGAGTCTCGGCTGTGTCCTGTGAGCAGTTAGGACGCAGCTGGAGGAAGATCACTCCAGATGCAGTATCCAGAGGAGATTGGGGTGGGATACGGCCAGCTCAGAGGCTGCTGCAATCATTAAAAAAGACACAGTGAGAATTTGGAGAGATAAGGAAGACAAAGTGACCAGCTAGGTTTAAACCAGATAGGTGTGGGGGAGAGGGAAGCAGGGCTGGAGAATATGTCCTGGAGTTTGGGCACTTGGTCGATGGCGAGGCTCTTGGCCAACTATGAGAGGCTGGGGTAAGTGAAGCGTGCTCATGAGGACATCCAGGAGAAACTGCTCATCAGGGCACAGGTAGAGCTGGGGTCACTGCAAACAGCTGAAGCCTTGGACACAGCTGAGATGACCCACAGGAAGGAAGGTTGAGGAGAGGATGGCCTAACAGAAAACCTTTTGAGAACATCAAAATTTAAGATGGCGGGGAGGAAAATCAAGAGGTTTTAGCCAATGATGAGGACAGCCGTGTGAGCGTCATCTCACCAAGGCCAAGGGCAAAGATCCAACCAGACACTTAACACAGTGACAAGCAAGAGAAGGCTGTAACATTGTCATTTGATGGAGCAACATGGAGAAGTCACGAGAATCTTGACGGCACTATTCTGTGAGAGAGGGTGGGACACTGAGGACATCGTGTGCACTGGGTCCCTGTGCTATCCCACGAGGCTCTGCAAGCCTGAGTGCCTTAAGGAAACTTAGAACTTTCCATTGTTAAGAACAGGAGCATTTAGCTTTGCCCTGCAGGGGGCTCCTTGGGTAAGTTAGTTCATTGTTTGGGCCTTAGTTTCCTCATGTGGGCAAAGAAAGCAGCTGTAGCCAATGGTTTCTAAGCTGATGGGTGTCCTGTGAACTTTTGATTGATATAATATGCAGCATGTATACTTTATTAAATATATATATACATATGGTGTGTGTGCATGTGTGTACAGTTAGATTAAGTTCCACAGTGTAGAAAGGATTACACGCTAAGAAAAAGCAAAAAGTAAAGAAGTGCAGGAAGGACAGGTTTTGAGGTCGAAGCAAAATTCACAGAACTTTTAACAAGTTCGTGTATGAGATACCAAAATAAGCACTCTCAAAAGGTAATCTAAGGTCTGAGTCAGTAAAGTGTTTGCCCTGCAAACACGGAGACCTGATTTGTTCCCCAGTACCAACCTAAATGCTGGACATGGAGACATGCTTGTATAATCCCAGCCCAGGGAGAGCAGAGACAAGTGGATCCCTGGGGCTCCCTGGCCAACCCGTCTCTGGCCTAATTGGTGAGCTCCAGACAAATGAGAGACCCTTTCTTAAAGGAAGGTGGACAGAATTCTTGAGGATGACACCAGATGTTGTTCCCTGATCTCCACATACACATACAAGTGCACATACGCATGTATGCCAGGCATCCCCTACATATGAACACACACACACACCCCAAAAAAGTAATCTAGTCTTTATCTAGTACTTGTCATTTGTTAAACTTATTTGACTGCCCACATTATTCCCCAAGCATACAGACATCTCCTGGAAATGATCTCATATCATTCTGCCTCCACTTCCCTCCTGAGCCTCCTAGTTTCTCAGAGCAGATGCTGTGGGACCATCTCACTTGGTCAGGGCGATGGACGTGCAGACTGATTTCTGGGGTCATTATTTTGATCTACAGCCTGCACTTCATCAGACAGTGGAAGTGCCCTAGGGCAAATCGGGTGTCACTGTAAGTACATGGCCACGAAATCCAGGAGATTCTTCAAGGAGCAGGAAGTACGGTCCCCAGTGGGCCTGGCAGAGAGACTCTTCCAAGAATATGGTGGTGGTTAGATGTATAGCCTAAATAGGCCTGTTCTGAGATCAGGTACTCTACTGAATGGCCTGACCCTGGGAAGGGGTTACTGTCTGTGATAACACCCAGGACAGCCTGGCCTAAGAATTCTGCGGGAGAATTTAGCCTTAAAGTCTAGGGCATATATTGTGTAAAACATGTGACCATGAGTCATGGAACATCCCAGTGAGAAGTAAGAAACTGTCATGAAAGGTTGTGCAGACTTTCCAAATTCCAGTATGTGTAAGGCTGAAGCAGGAGGATCATGAATTTGAGGCCAGCCTTAGCGAGACAATGTAAAAAAAAAAAAAAAAGGAAAGAGAAGGAAGGAAGGAAAGAAGAAAGGAAGGAAGGAAGGAAGGAAGGAAGGAAAGAGGGAAGGAAGGGAAGGAAGGGAAGGAAGGAAGGAAGGAAGGAAAGGAAGGAAGAAAGGAAGAGAAGGAAGGAAGGGAAGGAAGGAAGGAAAACAAGAGTAAACAGTCATTCAAATCATCTGGATATAGAATCCCTAAGACCTCCATCACTTGCCTGACGTCATCTTGTGATGGAGGCCAGTAAACATGAAAAAAGGGTCCCATGGATATTCTGGGGTCACAGTGTATCTGGGGTAGAGAAAACAGAGTGAAATTCCATGGCTCTAACTACCCAAAGGAATTTGCATCTCACCCAGGGGAGCTGGACTTGTTATTTTGTTTTCTTTTGTAGTTAAGAATATCTGTCTCTCTTCTCTCCTAAACTGAGTGTCTACAATGACCTTCACCAGCCTATGGCTTGTGGGCCCAGATTCATGGCACAGTAATAGTGACCGCTGTAAATCCAGGTGGGGGTCACCTGGCACTGTCATCATCCCAGACTTGGCGAGGGGAGGGTTCTCTTCCAAGCTCCTTCATGTGGCTGTTGGTAGGACTGAGTGAACTGCAGCCATGGTGGGGGGGGTGCTCCAATACAGTACCAAAGCAAAGTGACATCACTGTGGCCATTTTTCTGCACCCTGGAAATAAGTCATCATGGTTAGGTCAGGTTACACAGGAGGTGAGGATGGAGGGGCCATCTTTAGAGCTGCCTACTACAGCGCCCAACCAAGCTCCTAAGCAGTTCACCTCTCTACTCTGTCCCCCTTCCATTGCTCTTATACTGTGATTTAATAACACACTAAGCAATTAAAATGTGGCATTGTAATAGCGTAACAACTCTCGATATCACTTGAAGTGTCTTATGAGACCTGGGATTTTGCTAACACTAAGGGACGATGGTTTTTGAGGCAAGAAGTCGGAGCAGTGTGTGTTTATGGGAATGAACAAATTAATCTGCATGTGAAATCCCAGTGAAATTGACATGAAATAAAAATTTCATGCCTTACAGTGTATCAGTGTTGCCCATGAAATGAGATTAAAAGGAATTTCTGATTTTACACTTGTCAGACTTTCTATGCTGCTTGCGTTTTTCTCTTCTGAAGACTTGGGTGTGAACTTCGAGGTCAGCCACAGAGTTGGCATTTCTATTTTATGTTCATCTTTCCTTTCCTCCTGAGAGCAGACGTCCTTACGTAGGACAGGGCTGGGGATGGATTAGACGTTCTCAGCTCCAAACACAAACTCTGATTCTAAAAGCCAGTAGCGAGGTAATTGCCTGGCCCTTGTCTTGGGAGAACTGACATCCCAGAAGGTCACTGAACTGAGAGAACCCCCCCTTCTTTCATTCTTCCTCATGCATAGCATTGAGTTGGGTACCAGTGGCAAGGAAGGAGGGGAGAAGATGGTGTTTTCCCTGTCACTTTTCCTGAACTAGGGTAGGTGATGGAGATGGGGAGGGAAGGTGTCCCCCGCCCCATCTTTACAGAATTTTACTCCCTTGGGGATACATAGCTCTCTGCAAGAGACTTAGTCTCCTACTGAGCATGTCTATGCCTGGTTTCCCTTTGCCTCTCCAGCTATAGAACTAGAGAAATGGAGCATGTAGAGATAACTTATTCATTTTTTTCAGCCTGGGTCTGACCCGCTACAGGATAACCAGAAGTTCATAACTTGTAAAGAAATCCAGTGTCTATTTAAGATCTGATGCCCTTGAACCATCCAACTTAGGACCTGTGGCACATCTTTCCTCCCCAGTGAGGCTCCCTTGGGCAACATTCTTGTCCCCAGCCAACAGTTCCCCCATCTTCCTCTTTCTACCCAACAGCAACAGCCTGTCCTTCCTTCCTGGGCCTGCCACTGCTTCCTAGAACTCAGAAGAAACTGTTTTTTCTAAGCTGTGGTTCAAGTGTGGGTACTCACAGTATACGAAGGCACAGAGCAGATGCCAGTAATGACTGGTTCAGTCCCAGTATAAGGCTATTAAATGGCACA
>PVHP010007653.1:0-53374 GCA_004024765.1 Zapus hudsonius | reverse complement strand
GCATGTGTGGAGGCCAGAGGTCAATGTCGAGTGTCTTCCCCAGTTGGGCCCCGCCTTATTTGTAGAGCTCACCAGTTTGGCTAGAGCTGCTGTCTCTGAACCTCCTGTCTCGGCTTCTCCTTTGTTGGGATTACAGGTGAGTGGTACCAGGCCAAGTTTTTATTTTAGTTTTTTAACATAGGCACTGTGGAAGCAAACTGAGGTCCTCATGCTTGTGTTGCATTTAATCTACTAAAACTCTAACTTCAGCTTCGGTTTCTGTTATTTTAAACCACCGACTTATCAGGTAACTCGTCCTGGCAGACAACAAACTAGCAAAAAACCAGGCATTATTAGTACATATTTGCCAGCTAAGAGCTGACACTCCTGAAGACTACTTGGGTACCCATCTTATTTCCAGTTCAATGCCTGGGGTTGGAGAGGGTTTAGGGTGCAGCTCGTACTGGAGTTCTCTGTCCTAGGTGGGGGTATTTTGCCATCCCTTCATGCTGAAGACCCCTGAGGCCAGATGCTTCTCTTACAAGGTATGAAAAGAGCTTGTTGGAGGTGCTCAGTTGCTTTTATTGTGGTTTAAACTGGAAATGTCCTCCAAAGGCCCATTGAGTTGAATACTTGGTTCAAGTAGCTCATGGCACCAGAGCTGTGGAACCTTTAAGGAGGTAGAACCTTCCTTGGAGAAAGTGGGTCACTGGGGGCGGGCCTTGAGGTTTGATAACCTGGTTCCACTTCCTGTCCGTTCTCTGTTTCCTGACTGCAGATGTGATGTGGCCAGCTGCTTCATGTTCTTGCTGCAACACCTTCCCTGCCATGGACTGTGTCTCTTCTTAACTATTGGGCCAATCAATACACTCTTCCTTAAGTTGACTTTGCAGGGGTGTTTTGTTTGTTGTTTTTCGAGGTAGGGTCTCTCTCTAGCCCAGGCTGACCTGGAATTCACTATGTAGTCTCAGGGTGGCCTTGAACTCACGGTGATCATCCTACCTCTGCCTCCCAAGTGTGGGGATTAAAGGCATGTGCCACCACGCCTGGCTGCAGGGTTTTTTATTTTTTCACAGTAATGAGAAAAGTAACTAATACACTCATTGGGGTGATTGCATTTAATTTACTTATTTTGAAGCTTGAGAGACGCACAGAACAGAGAAGCTATAAACCCAGCTGCCAGGAGGAGGGAGATGGAGGAAAGGAAGAGAGAAAAATTATGCCTTTTGAGTTACAGTGAGCAACGGAGTTCTGAAAGCCACTGTAGAAAGTGAGGAGATAGGGCTGGAGAGATGGCTCAGCGGTTAAGGCACTTGCCTCCAGTGCCTAAGGCCCTGGGTTCAATTCCCCAGGTCCCACATAAGCCAGACCCACAAGGTGGTGGCCCTGGTGCTTTCTCTGTCTCTCTCTCTCTCTCTCTCTCTCTGCTTGAAAATGAATAGATAAAGTATTAAAAAAAAGAAAGTGAGGAGATATTCAGAGAAAGTGTGTTCAAGTGTCAGAGCAAGCATGCTTATGGTTTTGGTCAGAATCTAAAGAAGAGATAGAAAGGGCACACAGAAAAAAGTTATGCTTTTGAGTTAGAACTCAAAAAAGTGGGCTGGCTAGCAGCGAAGAACTGCAAGCAGTGAGGAGCTGCAAGCAGTGAAGAACTGAAAGTAGTGAGGAACTGCAAGCGGCGGCGGGGGCGATTGTTTCTGAAGTTGGAAGGCTTCTACGATCTGAAGAGAAACCATAGTTTAACAATTGCAATTTATAACAACCTCTGCAGACCTCTGAAAAGTGCAGAGTTTAATCTTGTGCCTCTCCTGGGCTTTGTGGGGCCCTGAGATCCAGTCACTTCTTTGATCCTACACTCCTAGAGAAGAAATAAAGCTAGTGGACAAAGGAATGGAGCTCCTTAGGGCAGTCAGAGAAGCTTTCGGAGGAAGTGGCTTTTGTGTTTGAAATCAGAGCTATTCCAGGTAGAGAGAACATGAGCAAGGGTTTCTAAATAAGAATGATTCTAGCATGTTCTGGAACTGAAAGGAAGCCAAAGACTAAAGTCAGCCTGAGAAATTAGATTTTTCTTCAAGTATAGTGCAAAGAACTCTTATGAGTTCATGAGTGAACACTAAGTGTCACAGCCTTCAAGTCTCTAACTTATTAATACAATCTTTCCTCATCGTACTGGTGGAGAAACTGAGGCACAGAGAAATCAAGTTCCTTGCTTGAGAGTCATGCAGCTACGCAACTAGAACTGGGTGTACACTGAGGTTGAGATGAATCTAGAGTCTGTCCTCCTGGCTCCCAAGCCAAGGTCTCCAGTGGGTGACTGTCCCTTACATGTCATCGGGATGGTAAGCGGCCTCTCAGAGCTTAGAATGTTACAAATGCTAATGGCATCATTTAGAGACGTGATTACCTAAAATGTGGTGAGAACCTTCAGTTAATTCATTCTGAGGAGGACCCACCAAGCCGATGGCTTTGATTTCTAATTGTCTGAAATGCCTTTCTCATTTAGTGTGATCCAGAACACTAATGATCCAGATACTTCTGGCTGATGAGATAAAAGGGAAGAGAGAGAGAGAGAGAGAGAGAGAGAGAGAGAGAGAGAGAGAGAGAGAGAGAGAGAGAGGAGGCTTGTTTTTGTTTATACATTAGGATATATTTTCAAATTTATTTCCTACCTACCACTCCCACACTCAACAGATGTTGTTATTACTATTATTATTAGTAGTATTAGTAAGTAGTCATTATTTCCTCAAAATTATGTCCAATTATAGGGCAACCGTCAAAAGAAAAATCAAGCTAAAAAGAGAGGAAGGACCAACAGGAGAGGTGGCCCGGGGATGATTGGGGCCAGCTGCTGACCACTGGAGCCTTTGAAGGAGTCTAGTGTGCATGGAAGGATCCAGAGGGCCCAGCAGCTAGACCCCCTTGGAATTTGTTTTAGTGGAATTCTGGGTTCTGTGGATCCCTCCGTCTTACTGGGTGCAAGCACAGAAGAGGATATCCTTTCGCCACAGGAGACAGGACCCTAGGTTTCTAGCTAGGGTGGGTGGGAAGAGACAGAGGAGGTCTCCTTTCATCTCTATCCTTACTGTCTAGTGTGGCTCTGGGCACTGCTGGCCCTTCGGATGGGACTCAGGATGCAATGATGTGAACTTTGGAATGTAATAATCAGTTCTGGCTCTGCCATTTGTCCGGGAGGCTTTGATGGAGCCCAAGTCCCCCATTTGCCAAGGAAGATAGGAGAAGAGAAAAGCTTGTCTAGAGGAATGTTGCAGTCAGTTTTCTCATTGCTGTGACAAAGAACCTGACAAAAAGCAGCTAATGGAAGGAATGGTTTTATTTTGGCTTACAGACTTGAGGGAAGCTCCATGATGGCAGGGAAAACGATGACATGAGCAGAGGGTGGACATCACCTCCGCCACAGCACTGCAAACAGCGACAAGAGGGTATGCCAAACACTGGCAAGGGGAAGATGGCTATAACCCCCTAAGCCCACCCCCAACAACACACCTCCAACAAGGTTCCAATTCCAAAACTGCCATCAGCTGGGGATCAAGCATTCAGAACACATACGTTTTGGGGGAACACCTGGATCAAACTATCACAAGGAGAAAGTACAGTGATGTCCCCTGTGGACCCCAGAGCCCTGACAAGTGTGTGGACAAGGAAATCTGGAAGTGTCTCTGCTGAGCCTTTCAAATGGCCCAGGCACTGTTTTCTGCATGGTTAAAAGCAGTTCTGCCACTCACATATTTACTTTATAATGAAAATATACAAATTCCTCCCCATGGGATTCAGAGAGCTATTTTCAATTTTGAATGCGAAAAATTGCTAACCATAAACATTTAATATTCTCTTCCACTTTTTATTAGTGTGTACAAAAAGAAAAAAACATAGCTCTCCACTGGCTTAAGACAAAAATGTCAAACAGTATTATTTGTGTGTCATAAAGACTTCCTCTTTATCCCCAGCCCCAAGTATGAAAATTTCTTTTTTCTCTTATTTAGCATTAAACTCTTTTGTGTCCTAAAAGAGCCATTTCTCCAAGTAGATCTCAGAAGTCTTTTTAGTCATTGCTATTGGATATCTGAGCGCCATCCCTAGGGACTCATGGGCTCTCCCACTGTGGGCTGGTGGGTGATGTCAGTCCTGAGCCTGGCATCTCTAAGGTCTCATCTTTCTGAGCTTTGTCACTGAGCTCACACTGCTGCAAGTGACACATTTTGGGCGTGCTTGTTAGTAGACACCACATGTTCCTAGAAGCACCTAGCTAAGCAAGGTGACGACAGCCAGCCATCTTTCTGTGCTGAGGACCTTCCTCAGTTCTCTGACCAAATACACTCAAGCAAAGGGAACACTTAAAGCACATATCTACACAGTGAAGGAAGCTTTCTGGGAGTTTCCATCACTGCCAAGCCTCAGGCCTTAAAACTCTTTACTCAGCTAGAAAGTGTCCCCTGTCATCTGGGTGTAAATCTATCCTCTGGGTGCTCACCTGGGAAGTGCACCCACTTCCTGTTACTCAGAAGGGTTGGAGAAGTACTTAACCAGGTGTCTATTAATTCCAGACACTTACAAACCCAGTTGGAGTCAGAATTCTTCCCACAGAATTTCTTTGTGAGAACTTCGTTCCAAGGGGTCTGCAGAGCGGAGATGCTGTGACAGGGGGTCTTACCTCCTGGGTACTCCCTAAAAGAAAAGATCATCTTTTTTCCCCTAATGAAAGGACACCTGGATTACACACACGACTGGAAATTGGATATAATTATTTAAGGCTGAGGAATAACAACCTTTGGGAAAGAGGTGAGCAAACTATGGTTTCATCGCTCAAGTGGGAGGGCTGAGCTCTGAGTGTGGAAGAAGACAGCTCAAAGATACCAAGAAAGAGGCACAGAGAAGAGATCTCCAGAGCCCGAGCGGATGAGTGGACGGAGGGGATGTGATGGGAGTGGTTGGGGTAGGAAACCAAGACCAGAAAGAGGCTAGATGGATACTGTCTGTCCCCTGTTTGCAGCTGCAGCTCTCGCAGTGAACTTGATCCTGAAGACTGATTCCTATTCTCTCACCTAGATCCTGGACTCCCCTTGGCTCCTCAGTCCTGAAATCTCCCTCAAAAGAACTCGGGTGAGGCGTGCAGTGTAGTGCAGAAGGTAGGCCGACTTGATTATGGAGGAGGAGAGTGGAAAACCGAGGGGTGAGAGGGGGTAATAGCCAAAAGGAGAAGGGCACTCTGGCAGGGAGGGAGAGGGCCATGGCCAGAGAGACCATGGTGCCAACTTAACTCGTAGGCATTTTTTATACTTGTGTGTGTGTGCGTGGTGATTGCATGTGTAAGTGTGCAGATACATGCGCCCGTGCCCACCCCACATGCGGAGGCCAGAGGAGGTCTTCAGTGGTCTTCCTCTTGTCACTATTCACCTTCTTTCCTGGAGACAAAGCCTCTACCCTCCCCCTCCCTTCCCCTCCCTTCCCCTCTCCTCTCCTCTCCTCTTTTTCATTAGACTGGCTGACCAGTGAACCCCAGGTGATCCCCTGTCTCTGCCCACCTCAGTCAGTTCTGAAGTTATAGATATGGGTGGCCATGCCTGGCTTTTTATATGGGTGCTGGGGATTGGACTCAGGTCTTCATGCTTACATAGCAAGTGTTCCTACCCACTGAGCTATCTTCCCACCACCCCCGATTTGAGATAGAGCCTCACCGTGCCGCCCCTGGCTAGCCTGTAACTCACTGTATAGAATAGGCTGGCCTCAAACTTGCACCAGCCCCAGACCTTGGTTTTACAAGCTGTCATGAGGGAAGGATCTAGCTTTAATGGTCCCTAAACCTGCTATTATCTAAGCAGCCACCCAACAGTACCATCCCTTGGCCCATGGCTGGGTTGGAATGAGAGACTTATGTGACCCGTGGGGCACGGGGATGAGCTGTGAAGTTCTGTCTCTGGTGCTGCCAGAGGGTGTGTGAGCTCAGGTTTCTGCTGGCACACGGTGGGTGACTGCACTGAATTCTGGGCTCCACAGCACCAGTTTTGCAATGTCCCAAGTCCCTCAGCACCTTGTATGCAGCAGGGCTGCCCTTCCTCCACGCACTTGGAATGGAGGCAGAGAGCTGGTGCTATGGTAACCCCCTGATCAAACCTTGAGATGGGTCATACCAATGACCATCTTTTGCCTCAGAAATGACATCTGGAAAGTCCTGCAGAGCTCCATAGAGCTGTACTCTTTGAGATCCTGTCTAGATCATTCGATCACCTTTCTTTGGTCAGCCTCCAGAGACAGTGGCTATGTCAATCTGGTTGACCGCTGCTTGGTCTCCTCCCATCTGGCTCAGGTGGGCTGACAACCACTGACATAACTCCAATGGGCCCTCAAAATTCCATCACAGAGGAAAGTCAATGAAAACATGGGTGCCCATTTCTAGCTACTAAAGAGTGGGTGGGCCTGCAGGGCGATGGGTGTTAAGAAGAGTGGAAAGGGACTTGGGGGTTGATATGTGGTAATGAGCCTCTAAAAAAAGGAACTTAATTACACCTTGAAATTGAATGCTTCCTTTATTCTCTTGAATAGAATGTGCTGGACTTGGGGCACCCCTGGCACTTTTGTTGCTGCCTGGTCTATTTCTCCCCCTCTTCCTGCCAATACTGTTTGCATCATCTTCTAGAAAGTTTCGTTAGGGTTGCAATCATAATGAAAACTGATTGCTGCCTGGCTTATGTCAGAGTCCTCTAGACCAGTCCTTTGGCACCAGAGTCTGCCTGAGGAACGCTGGTGGCTTCAAACCATCACCTCCAGCGCAGACTTCTTCCAAGCGTAGTAAGACACTTGGCTCTCCTGTGTGCAGATTCTGCATTCGCTGTGTACTGAATACAATCAACTATCTACCGAACATGTTTAGAAGAAACTGTGGCTGAACTAAACCTGTACATGCTTCCTCCGTGCTAGTCCCTAAACAATACAGTACTGTGACTGTTCACCCAGCATTTATACTGCATCACGTATGATAAATAATCTAGAGATGACTTAAAGTGTGTACATAATCAACGACTATGTGACTTCCTATATGATCTGTGAGCACTGTTCGATCTTAGCATTAAGTGGGGGTCCTAGAGCCAGTCCCCCGCAGACATCTGTATTTACTAGACTGGCACCTAGCGAATGTTCAAGAAATGGGATTGGGGAAAAATAAACAAGAATGATTAAAGGAAAAACATGTGACCTCATGCCAAGAGGTGTTCACACAGATTTGAATCTGTCTTACACCAATTTCGTCACCTGGCAAACGACAAGGATAATGATAGCCCTTCGGATATAGGCTGAAGTCAGGATGATGTATATGACAACCTGTGCAGAGGCCAGCCGAGTGTCTGTCACAGGATGGTATTAAATATCTGCTCACTGGTATTATTATTATTAGGGCTGCAGGCTTTAGGGGTTCCAGACTGTTATTAGTCTGAGACAGGAAGGGAGATATCACTGTTCACACCTCAGCAGGTGGGGAGGCTGGGTGTGGAGTGAGGGTCGTGGAAGCTGTGGCAGGACAGAGATCATTCAACATGGTGAGCTACTGGTCACAAGGCCATGGGAGTCTAGATCAGTTCCCATGATGCTTTGTGCTCCAAAGAAGTAGGCAGCTAGAAGAAGGTACTGCCCACTCCCAGCAGGCTGTTCTTGTACTTCTGGGAGGATTTCAGGGAAAGGACAGATTTTCACCTTCAAACACAGAGTGCAGGGTGGACTTAACAAAGGTGACATTCCCACAGGGAGCAAGGCCAGGGTTACAGAGTGAGACCCTGCCTCAGAGAAACAAACAAAAAGAGAGATGCGATGGAATCTCTATGGCCTGACATGGACAGTTTGGTTCTTCTTAAAGATTTCTGGAATCCCCGGTGACCGATGTCTGTGGCACATTTACTCAGTGGAGACATTCATCCGATTTCTAAGTGCGTACACAGTACTGAAGATTTGGATACATTTTTAAAGAGGCACATGGCTTAAAACCGAATATTAGATGCTTCTGATTCTAGAGTGTTTCTTTTTTAAAATTTTAAGTTTATTCATTTTTTTTAAAAAACTTTTTAAAAAAGTATTTTTGTTTATTCATTTTCAAGCAGAGATGAGAGAGAGAGAGAGAGAGAGAGAGAGAGAGAGAGAGAGAGAGAGAGAGAGAGAGAGAGAGAGAGAGAGCACCAGGGCCACCACCTTGTGGGTCTGGCTTATGTGGGTACTGGGGAATTGAACCTGGGTCCTTAGGCACTGGAGGCAAGTGCCTTAACCGCTGAGCAATCTCTCCAGCCCTCTTTTTTTTTTAAACAAAGGTTAAAGCCTTATATCCTCTCCCCCCTCCTACTTTCCCTGAGGGCTCTCCACAGTAGAGTTTATGGTAAATAGGTCTTAGTTTTTGGAGGGGGCTGTGCCTAGGATAATTCTACCCACCCTGTGGCTCTTATAATTTCCCTCCCCCTCTTCCACCATGGTCCTTGTCACCAGGATCTCATTCTGAACTCACCCCCTCCCCACCCCGCCTTACAATCTCTGTTGTAAGAATCCCACTGAGACGCACAGAGCTTATTGTAGGAGAGAGGCACCTGCTCAATGCATGAGAGAGAACACTGTGCTGCCCACACTCCAGGTAGGCTTTGGATCACTTCTGAAGTCTCTAGAGCAGACACTTTCCCTGAGGGGTGTTCTTCTGTCCAGGTGACTGACAGGGCCATTGGGACGGACCACCATGCTAGGGGCCAATGGGAGGTTCTTGTTCTTTACCAGAAAGCCTTTGGCTAGAAAGGACCCCTATACAGTTTATATCCTTTCCCTCCTTTCCTCCTTCCTCCCTCCCTTCCTTCTTCCCTTCTTCCTTCTCTCCCTTCTTTCCTTCTTCCCTCCCTCCCTCTCTTCCTTCCTTCCTTTCCCCCTTCCCTCCCTCCATTCCTCCCTACCCTAATTCCTTCTTCCCTTCTTCCTTTTCTCCCTTCCTTCCTTCTTCCTTCCCTCCCTCTCTCCCTCTCTCCCTCCTTCCCTTCCTTCTTTTCATGTGTGTCTCTGTGCGTGGTGTGCACGTGGGTGTATGCATGTTTGAGTGTGGGTGCACCTGTGTGCTTGTGTGTATGGAGGGTGGAGATCCACCTTATTATCATTATTGGGTTGTGTGTGTGTGTGTGTGTGTGTGTGGTTGTACAAGTACCACAGTGTGCATGTGGAAGTCAGAGGACAGCTTCTGGGAGTGAGTCCTGGACTCCTGCCACTCTGTGAAACATTTCTCTCCATGGAGCTGCTACTGTTCTTTGCTGCATTCTCTGCAGTCTTCCTGGAAATTCTCCTGTCTTTGCCTCCCACCTCAGCATCAGTGTGCTGGGGTTACAGAAACCTGTCATGGATTCTGGCTTTTTATGTAAAGTCTAAGAATCTGCAGCTCCAACTTAGGTACTTGGGCTTGAGCAGAAAAAGTGCTTTATCCACTGAGCCATCTCCCAGCCTGGTTCCTTATTGTTTTGAGAGCTCAATTCACCTAGATTAGCTAGTCCGCAAGCCTCACAGACACGCCTATCTCTGCCTGCATAGCACTGAGGTTGCAGACATGCGCCCCATACCCAGCTTTTCAGCAGCTGCTGGAGATCTGAACTCAGGCCTTTCTATTGATATGGCAAGCCCATTTCCCCAGCCTCCTCTGAAGTTTAGATAATTATGTATTAATGATCTTCCGGGCTGTTCAAACTGTCATGTGTCAATCCAGGGCCAGAGATCGCCTCAGATTCCATTCTCTTGACCAGTCCTGTCACTTGAGTCTCTGGTTTCCCACAATGCTGCTGACCGTCCTCAATGACCTCCAGGCTCGCTGAAATCTGTCTGGCTTCCTAACACATAGTCACTTCCCAGTGGGGACTATTTCTTCCCAGTCCTGCCTCTTCCTCTGTTTCTCTAGTGACTAATTCCCTTCTCTCTGGTCTGCCTTCCTGTCACCTCTGCGTATCTGCAAGAGATTGTCCTTGAGCAGGACGCCCCCAGGAACAGCTGTGCTCGTGAATTACCCCCTCATACTCACCTATTTTTAAACCAGAAGAGTTTCTTAACCCATCTGGCAGGAGAACATGGGTTCCATGCTGCATGAGGCAAAGAGATCAGGACCATCTGTCCAGAACCCAGGGCCTTCCTTTCTGTGTAGAGAAGAGACTGGTCTGCCTGGCTCCATCCTTTGAAAAGATAATGTTTTTGGAGGCAGCCTCAGGCCCTCACAGTCTGCCTAATATGTTGGTCATTAGGCAGGTCCACTCGTGGATTCATAAGCCTGGTGACAGGTGGTAAATGCAGTATTAGGCTAATGGCTCCAGCCAGCAGCCAACACTTACACTGACCAGACCGGGGCAGAGCCACCTTGAAGATCATTGCCACTGCCATTTATGTCTCCTTTGTCCTCCTTCAGACATCACAAGAGCAAATTAAACCCACTGTGTACCACCCTCTCGGAAGAGTTGGTGGGTGGGGGGACATAGCTTTCTTCTTGTAACCCTTTTCAACCAGCCTTCCCAAACATCCCTTGGTTTATTGGGAGAGGAACACAGAGGAACAGGCAGGCAACCAGAAGCAAGGGATTCATCCAAGGTCATAGTTAGCAGGGGCTCTACAGCCTCACTCATTATCCTTTGTGAGATCATCTCCGACTACTCCCTGGAAGGAAAGAAAAGAAATTGACATTTGTTAAGCATGATCTATGGGCCTGGTTGTTCTTGCATCATCTCACTGCGTGGGTTGGAGAGATAGCTCAGTCAGTAAAGTGCTTGTCTTTAAGCACGAGGTCCTAAGTTCCATCCCCAGAACCTATGTCACAAAGCTGAACATGCCTGTAATCCCAGCACTAGGGGGTTGGAGACAGGTGAGCTGTAGGCCAATGAGAGACCCTCAGAGAGGTGGACACTGCCAGAGAAATCACTCCTATGGTTGTCATCTGTTCCTCACATGCACACCTACACACACGTGTGCGCGCGCGCGCGCGCGCACACACACACACAAATGCAAATAAAAATATAACTGCACAGCCCCGCTTTCCAGATGAGGAAACCTCAGCTCAGAGAGACGATCCTGTAACTGTTGAGGCTGCCCAGGCTCTGTCCACCATGTATAGAGGTCATCATATGTCCATCTCTGTTGGGTCCCTGTCTCCAGAGCTCCCCAGCTGCCCACTTCCAGAGCTCAGCCCTGCCAAAGGCAGCCTGGCCTGGCGTACTGGAAATGGTTCTTCATTGCAATGTAACTTCTGTGCTTGGTCTGCTGTCTCCCACCTCCCCCTGCAGCAGGGGTGCCTGGGATGAGTGAGGAAGCAGTGAGTAGCTCCAGGAGCACCCAGTTACAGCCTCCTTCTTCCTGCTTGCCTGGCCTGATGCCAGGACCCAATGAGCAGTCCAGGCCCTTCATTGCTGGGCTGAGTTGCTTGAAGGTTGTTTCTGACCTTTGATTTGCCGTTTGATCAGATGTTGCTGTGTTTTTGTTAAGCAAGGTGTCTATCTGTACAGGTCAGGGTGTGTGGGGGTGTACCTGCTCACGTGCGTGCATGCATGTGGAGGTCAGAGGTCAATACCAGGTGTCACTCAATTGCTCTTTACATTATTTTTTGAGACAGGTTCTCTCAATGAACCCAGGGATCGCTGATTTAACGAGTCTGACTAGCCAGCAAACCCTAGACGGCCTCCTGTTTTCTGCCTTTCGAGTGCTGGGATTACAGATGTGTGCTCACTACCAAGCCAGGCTTTTATGTGGGTTCACACTTTCCTGGCAAATGCTTCATGGACTGAGCCATCCCCTCAGCCCTTCAGAATGCAATATTTAAATATGTTATTAGCGTTCTCTCGTTGTGTGTGTGAGAGAGGGGGGATAGGTTATTTGAAGGAATAGCTCATGTGACAATAAAGCTGGACAAGACCTGCGGGGCAGCCCAGCCGACTGAAGTCCCAGAGAATTACAGATGTTGGTTGTGAGACTCATTTCTACGGGGCGATAGGCTGGAAATTCTAGGAGAGTTTCTATGTTGAAGTCTTGAGGCTGAATTCCTTCTTTGAAAAAAAAATATCAGTATTTCAGTCTTTTCTTGAAAGAACTTCAACTTATCTGGTGAAACCAACCACATTATGGGGCATAATCTTCTTTGTTTCAAATCTACTGATTTAAGTGCTCATCACGTCTGGAAAAACACTTCCCCAGCAATATCTAGATGGTGTGTTTAACCAAACAAGTGCATCCTATGGTCTTACCTGTCACAAACACTGCTCACCTATGACCTCCAGAAGCAGGTCCTGAGGTCAGATCTGTCCCCTCCAAGCTCCTGGTGATGCATAGGGGTCAACCTGACAAAGGCTCTCTCCCTGAGCAGCCATCATCCACAGCAGCAGGATGGATGGAGGGAGGGAGGGAGGAAAGGAGGGAAGACAGAGAGAGAACGAGATTAACATTTTTTATACACTACCAGCTCTCACTGCAGCAAGGCGCCTACCAGAACGGGTTTCCCTCTTTTCCTATGAAAGTGGCTGTGCCAGTTAATCTCCACCATCCCATCTTGATTGGATGACAGAATACTGCCCAAGAGCATCAGTGAGGCACACCTTTGGGTGCGTCTGTGTGGGCGTTTCCAGTGAGCATTAGCCCGGGGAAGGAAAGTCACCCTGAATGTGTGGAGGGCTGTCTCTCACTGGCTGGGGTACAGTGTGAACATAAAGGAATCAAGGAAGCCAGCTGAGTGCCAGCATTCCCCACTGGGCCTTCTGATCCACCCATATGTGAGCCATCAGCCTCACCTCCTGTGACTCCCTCCCACTAGGCTTTCTTCCACTAGACCTGCTGGCCGGGGTTCAGTTCCCCAGCACCCATGTAAAGCCAGATGTAAACAGTGGCCATTTGGTGTTTCTCTTCAGGAGCAAGAGACCCTGATGTACAAACACACACACACACACACACACACATACACACACACAAATAAATAGTAAATAAATACAGAGTTTCTCCATACAGGCAGATATTTAAGTGACTGGAAGGAATTGGTCATCAACTGGTGAGTTCCACCCAGCTGCCACAACTGTGGACCCAGGGAAAGAGCACAGGTGGAGGGCCAGGTGTCATATGTTAAATATTTCAATTCTGTAAGTCATGCTAATGTATTATTCAATAAAATATGTTCTGTCCTCCTACCTTGTCAGTACCTGGCAGGCAGGTTTGAACTTACAATCCTCATCTTCCTCTGTGGCTTTGCCAGCAGAGCCCCCGCCTTCAGACTGCCTCTCTTTCTCTTCAGTTCTGGGCTCCAACCCGCACTGCACGCCCACAGGTAGATTGGCATCTTGCAGGTAAAACTGTGTCTGAGGCAGGCAAGGTGGTTTAATCCATAAAGCACTTGTCACCCAAGTGTGAGGACCTTAGTTCTGGTCCCCAGAACACAAATGCTGGATGTGACAATGTCCCCCTGTGTTCCCCGTGCTTGGGAGACAGAAACAGAAAGATTCCAGGACTGGTCAAATCAGTGAGCTGTGGGTTCAATGACAGACTCTGTCTCAGTAAATAAGGTGGAGAACATTAGGAGACACCTAACATTAGGAGATCTCTGGACTCTATATGCACACACATGTACACGCACACACGTATGTGCACCTCCACATATACAAATATACACCATACATTCAGAGCACATAGGGAAAAAACCCTGCATCTGTGAGTTCTGCAGATTTGGAAAAACATCTCCTGTCCACCTCTAGACAAGGTTTATGCACAGCATTGGGGTGGGCTCACTTTTGGAGGATGAATCCAGGGGAGAAGCCATCATCCCAAGTCTAGGAGGCAGGCAGGCTAGGCTGTTGGGGAAGGAATTTTATTCAGGACACCCAGACTGCAATGTGTGAGGGAGAGTCAAACTGAAATGAGCTCAGCCTCTGGGCACCCATGAACTCTTTGCTTCATGAGGATCTGAATGGCCAAGGAAGGCCAAAGCAGGACTCACTAAAACGTGGGCTCTAGAGCAGGGACCCTCCTGCCTAGCAATGCCCTTGAACTGTGGGCTGGTACCATAGGTGCTACCGTAAGGGCAGCTGCTTGCTCTGGGTGCCACCCATGTTCTGAGTGAGTCTGCCTCTGTTTCCATGGTTATCACCCCGTCTCTCGTCACCCTCATCTGCTCTTTCCTGTCGTCTCTCATCTTGGAGATTTCCCCAAATTCGTCATCTGTATTCCAGGTTGTATTTTCCTTGTGCTGGGGTCAGTTCTAGACATTGTCATGTAGGGAGCTCTGGAATTTGTTGCTACACAGTTATCCTTTTTTTTAAATTTTATTATAGCTTTAAAAAATTTCATCCAGTTCCCTTTATGTTCCAAATGTTACCTCAGCTGGGTCTCTCTTGATGATTCTGTCAGTCTACCTTTCAGAGGAGACCAGGAGCTTTCATGGTATCCAAACATCAAGCAGGTTTCCAAAAATTTATTCTGTCTCTTGTAAATAATTTTTCAAAGACAGAATTTTGCTTTTTCTTTATTCTGTATCTATTGGATTCTTTGGTTGCTTGGCATTTTGGAGAGGAGGTTAAACTAGATTTTCTTTCATGATGCAAGAAGCCCGCTCCTGTGCCTCTAGGGTCCCAGAATGCCCCTCTCGGACCTTGGCCTGCTGTGTGACCCAAGGGGCATGCTCTTTGATTCAGCATTAGTTTTTGGGCCAAAGATGAGTCCCTGTTTTGGGGCTCCTGCTCTTGCTCTAATCACCAGCTTCAGTTTTAATTTTTTTTTAAAGATTTTTTAAAAAGTTTTATTTATTCATTTTCAAGCAGAGAGATAGATAGACAGCCACCACCTTGTGGGTCTGACTTATATGGGTACTGGGGAATTGAACTGGGGTCCTCAGGCACTGGAGGCAAGTGCCTTAACCACTGAGCCATTTCTCCAGCCCTCAGTTTTAATTTTTTATCTTTATTATTATTTTTTTTATTGTCCATAATGAGTTACATTGTTTAGTGGGCCAACAATGAGTTGTTATCCCTAATTCCTCATTGCCCCCCCTCCCCATCCCCAGTCAGCTGGATATCCTCCTCCGTGGGCCGTTTGTATCAGTCTTTATTATTATTATTTTAAGATAGGGTCTCACTCCAGCCCAGGCTGACCTGGAATTCACTATGTAGTCTCAGGGTGGCCTCGAACTGATAGCCATCCTCCTACCTGGGCCTCCTGAGTGCTGGGATTAAAGGCATGCACTACCACACCCGGTATCAAGGTTAATTCTTTATGTAAAAATAAACAAGAACATCCTTCTTATTAGTATGTAGAATTGCTTTCATTCCTAGTGAATAGTAATATTATATGTAACCATGTGGGAAAGTTTTGTTCCTGGGGAGATGTGAGCACATGTCTATTTACCTCCCATAGGGCTCAGATGATATAGTGTTTAGCTTTGCCCAAATTTTTATTGTTGCTGTGGTAGTTGTTTTGGAGGAAGGGTCTCACTATCACTCTCTCTGGAGCTCCAAGCTGGCCTCGAACTCACAGTGATCCTACCTTTGCTTCCAGAATGCTGGGATTAAAGGTGTGTGCCTGGCTTTATTTATCTTTATTTTTGTCTTGTGTAGGTCATAGAAAGCCCTTGTATCTGGCACACTGCACTTCTCGGCATCGCTCTGCCCTTCCTATCGGGATGTCCTAGGTTGGCTCATGCACGAATCCCAACCAGACTGCATTCTGGGAGTTCTCATTTCTGAGCGTTGACAGACCACAGGGCTGGGGAGGGGAGGAAAGAATCACTATGAACGTAGCTGTCTCAGGAAGTAAATATTGAACAGTAATGGTGGTACAGCTCTTGTTTGTGTTAGATGCCCTTATGTCCAATTTGGGGAAGATGGGAGGAGGAAGAATACAAGTCTTTTTACTGTTACAGCTCCATCGGCTTTGTCTCATCTTGGATGAAGTCATTTAGCTTTGTCAATTAAAAATGTTGCTACCCTGATTTTTGACAATGATCTTTTGTTTTCAACCTGAGTGTGTGTTTTGTCCAGCTTTTTTAGTTTTGAGTGACAGAAGCTCCTGCAAGCTCGTTTGAGGGTGGGGGATGGGTAGGACTCATGAGGACACGAGTTTTGGGAAAAGCCAAGTAGGAGAAACAATGGGCCGGCCTTATGTGCATTTCTCAGGCCTGGGAAAACGCAGACTTGTATTGTGGGGTGTGACTGGCATGCTTTGGGTGAGTTAGTGAGAGTAGAGTGATCGTGAATCCATCTCAAAGTGGCAACATTCGGAGGGTCGGGAATCCAGGGCGATCTTTCCAAGGCCATGGACACCTGCCTCTTCCTCTATATACAGAGCAATTCTTTCCGCTTGCGGTGCATTGCCAACCCTGCTCATCCCACTGTGGTGCTGCTTCCTGGTGGAAGGATGCTGGATGCTGAGTTGAATCTGAACTCAGCGTGACAGACTGGAGCCTGGTGGCTGTGGCGTGAACCCCAGCTCCGGCAGGTGCAAGCTCCATCCTGCCTTAGCTACACGCTATTCGAGAAGCAATGAGTCCACTGCCCAGTGAAAGTCCTCCCTGGGTGACTTCACTCACCGCCCAGTGACAGTCCCCCTAACCCCCTCACCTCCAATAAATTAGCCACATCTTCCACAACTCACAGATGCTTACCTTGGGTAGCCAGCACAGGCTCCGAAGTGCCCCATCTCAGAGGTTAGGTGGCATTTGCCCTGCCTTCTACTGTGTGATCATCCTTTGGGTTTATCTTGCTGCAAACCTCTACTAGGACATGGGGAAGCTTTCTTTAATTGCTGTTGCTCTTCAAGAGTGTTTACTGGGAGAGATCCATGCCTTCGCGCTGTGGCAGTACTCAGTAATTGATTTTGTTCAAGATAATTCATGGCCTCAGAATAGGACTCATGCCAGAATGTGCCCAGTGACCCATACCCTCTGTTTCCTTTCTTCAAGGTGTGCCAGGGATATCTCATAAACCCTGCCTGTCTCTCCAGTTGCTGGGGGGCTTTCACTGGCACCGGATTGTGTTATTTACTATACTTATTGCTTTGAACACCACACCAGAAGCAATTTAAGGAAGGAAAGAGTTTCTTTCAACTCACAATTTGAACGGATATGCTTCATCATGGCAGGGAAGGCATGGCAGCCGGAGTGAGGGGTTTTGGTCATGTTGCATGCAGAGAATGAACGGGAAGTGGGGCTAGCCTATAAAACCCGAAGGCCTACCCACAAAAACCCACTTCCTCCAGCAAGGGTCTGCAAAGGGTCTCTTCCCAAACGGCACCACCAGCTAGAAAACAAGTGCCCAAACACATGTCCCCCATGGGTGATATTTTACATTCAGACCACAACATGGATTGTGACTGGAGACTTCTACATCATTTATCCTGTAATATTGCATTTAGAGCATGAAATAAATGGGTAAAGATACAGGTGGTATTATGCAAAATTTTCCACTCTCTCATCTGAGCTCCACATATCATAAACCAGGACAAGGGTCCCTCTGAGCCTGTACTGACATGTACAAGTTAGGGAGGGTCTCAGGATCAGATCAGGATAAACATGAACTCTGCCTTCTGCAGAGGAAAACACAGGCCCATCTATTTGTTGCCTGTAAGAAGCACACCTCACTGGCAAAGACGAACAGCCTCAGGGAGAAAGCATGACAAATGAATTCCAAGCAAACAGAACTAGAAAGTTATACATAGTTATGTGTGGCTATGGGGATACCTGAAAAACTATACTTTGACTCAAAATTCACCAGAAGAGATAAAGAGGATTCCTTTCGTCATGTTGATTAAAGGAACAATCCATCAAGTTGATGTAACACTTCCAAACATAAGCTTTGAAGATTGACCCACATAATTTCATAAAACAAATGCTATTAGATATAAAAAACACACATTGACCTTAATATTATAATAATGAGTGACTTTAGCAACACCAATAGACAGGCATTACCAACAAAAGATAAACAATGTTTTTTTCATTTCTGATTGGTATGTATTGCATATATGCATGGGGCAGAGTGTGATAATTCAATTCAGGTACATAATGTATAACGATCAAATCAGAGTTATTAGCATTTCCGTCTCCATATACATTTATTGTTCATTTGTGTTTTGAGCCTTGGATCTCCTCTCTTCTAGCCCTTCATGGAATATACAAGTTGCTTTACTTCACTCTTTCTCCTATCTCCGTGCCCATTGTCTGACTTCTCTCTGTCCCCTCCCTCCTCCCCTCTTTCTAGCTAGTCACTAATCACTCCCCTCTTTAAGTTCAACTGTTTTAGCTTCTGCTATTGAGTACATGTGGCATGTGTCTTCCTGTACTTGCTCTATTTCACTCCACACAGCATCCCCCCCTCTCCATCCATTTTGCCACAAACAGGGTTTCGTTCTTCCATGTGGCTAAATAATGTTCCACTCGGTGGATCACATTTTCTTGACTCACTCACTGATGGATGCCTGGGTTTGTTCTACATCTTGGCTATTGTGAATGATGTAGTGGTACGCACGGGAGGGCAGTGTCTCTTTGATAAGCTGGTTTTGTTTTCTTTGGAGATATACCCAGAGAAGGAATCACTGACTTAGATAAGAGCTTTACTTCCAGGATTTGAGAGGCATCCCTGTTGTCCTCCATAATGTTCATCACTCTACCTTTGAACAACGGTATCTTTTAAAGTGTGGAAAGGAAGAACCATATTGTCTCTTTAGATCAGGTATACATGAATGAACTCAGGGGATCACAAGGTAGATGTCACAGTAGGGGACTCTGAAGAAGGAAGACAGAGCACATCAGGGACTTGGGAACATGTCTGAGGCCATTTCCACTGCTTTCTTCTCAGTATTTTTATAAAGACTACGAGAGGATTCACCCAGGTCTCTGTGAGAGCCGGAGGGATGGGCCACGTGCTACAATCTCCAGGAGTATTGCCACCTGCCATCTTCCTCCATGGGACAAAAGCCATCAAAGGTTTAAGACTAAGTAGGTTTAAATCAGGAAGTCTACTTGAGCTTTTAGAAAGCATTAATTTTTTGTTTTTGTTGTTTTGAGGTAGGGTCTTATTCTAGTCCAAGCTGAACTGGAATTCACTCTGTAGTCCCAGGCTGGTTTTGAACTCCCAGCAATCCTCTGCCCTCCCGAGTTAGTGGGATTAAAGGTATGCAACACCATGCCCAGCTTTACAGCATGGATGTTTTAATGATGGATGGAGAAGAGATCCAGTACATGGTTATTCGAGTCTGAAGTCAATAATTCAAAGGAACAAGAAGCAGTAACGACGAAAAACAAGATACACCTGTGGACTGACTACGAGGTTGGGAATACGGAGTCGAGTTGTAATAAAATTCCAGTTTCTCTTTTGTTACATAATTCATCTAACCCACCATAAAAGGAATGCGATGCACATGCGCAGTGCGTGGGACACTTGTATCTCTCCCCTCCGCATGCCGACAGCTCTGTGTTCACATCTCAATTTATCATGTGCCACACTGACCTGCACTTACTTGATCGGGGTCTCTTTTTCCTGCTCTCTCAGGAGACTCCAGGGAAGAGTGGAAATCAAGTTGCCTGTGTATTCCAGGCTCAAACACAGCAAAGGTTCTATAAATATTTGTTCAATGAAGCTGACCTCAGACTTGTTGAGCTCACGGAGAATCAGGAACATTCCCACCTCTCTGCTTCTCTTCACCCTCACCCTCTTGTGGCTCACTGTCTCCTACTATCATGGCTTCCTTGCAGATTCGAGGATTTATCTGAATACTCGTCTACTAGGCTGGAACCTTGACCTTTGCCTAGTCCTCGTAGCTCCCTTTCTCAGAGTTCAGTCCCTGGATCATGTTCTTCCTAGCGTTGGGAAGAGCAGAGGGAACTCTCTCTCACACCATGACATTATTTCTTGCCCCTCTGGGAGTCTCTTACTCATTTGTGCATGCTAAAGGAGACAAGTCCCTATGAGCCCTTTTTGGCCTTCCTTTCCAGTGGGGACCATATTTAAACTTCATCAGCCTTCTAGACTTCTCTGAGCACTATCTCCTCCTTGCCTGGCATCCCTCACTTTCCTGATGCCTGTATTCTGAATTACAAACACCACACCACACTTCCCTGGGTCTCTGTGCACGTGGCTCAGTGTGATTCCTTGCTGGTACCTTTCAGAATTCTTTCCTGTATTTCTGTTAAGAAGGAGATGGGAGCACTTGGTGTTTGCTCAGCTGGAGAGTTGCCATCAGCTGTCAAACAATCCCCAGAACGTAAACCCTCTGCAAACCAAAGCAAACGTGTGTGGCTGTCTGACTTAGCATGGGACAGGAGAAACCTAAGAGTATGAAAAAGGTCCATCCACTCCAAGGAGCTGACTGCTTTTCTGGTAATGGAAGCTTCCTTCTTGCAGGAATACAGGTCTGGGTCTCAGTAGACCATAGAGATGCTGAATTACTTTCCTGGGGCAACCATAACAAAGAACCAAAAACTGGGTGACTTTAATCAGCAGAAATTCATGTTCAAGTTCACAGTTCTGGATGCCAAAGTCCACAGTTCAGGTAGGGCTGTGTCCTTCCTTGCCTCTTAGCTTCTGGTTAGCATCATGCATGTCGTCCTTGGTTGCAGCTTCAGGCTTCAGTCACAAGGCATTCTTCCCCTGTGTGCCTGTGTCCCTTCTGTTTAAGGACCTATCCTGCTCCAGAATGACCTAGGCTTAAGTCATTACATCTGCAGTGACAATATTTCATATAAGACCATGTCATGGTTTGATCCAGGTGTCTCCACAAACAAATGAATGTGTTCTGATTGATCGATCCTCAGCTGATGGCAGTTTGGGTTTTACAACCTCGCTGGAGCTGTGTTGTTGGAGTGGATTTATGGATTATGAATTTATAATGGATTTATGGATTTATAAGCCAGCTTCCCCTTGCCAGTGTTGGGCACACCTTCCTGCCACTGTTTGCAGTGCTGTGGTGGAGGTGATGTCCACCCTCTTCTCATGCCATCATTTTCCCTGCCAGGATGGAGTCTCCCCTCGAGTCCGTAAGCCTAATAAACCCATTCCTCCACAAGCTGCTTTCGCTTGGGTTCTTTCTGTGCAGCAACTAGAAAGCTGACCATAACAGACCACATTCTAAAATACTGGGGGTTTTGACTTCAAAATATCATTTTAGGGGGAACACATTTAAATTTGTCATGGATATCAAAATGAAAGCTTGAAGATGTCACGAAGAGGTACCAGGTGATACCAGAGCTGGCAGATGGCTCAGTGGGTGAAAGTATAGGCTGTGCAAGCGTGAGAGCCTGAGTTTGATCCCCAGCAGCCATGTAAGAAGCTGGGTGCAGCTGCACATGCCTATAATCTCAAAGCTGAGTGAAGGATTGCTGGGGGTCCCTGGTCAGCCTGTCTAACCCCCGAATGGAGAGAGCACCAGGGTCAGTGTCACTGTCACAAGGACACAAGGCAGAAGCATGATAGAAGATGCCCATATCCTCTTCTGATGTCTGCACGCATGGGCATGACTCTGCACACACACAACACATTATATACCCACCCATAGAATGAATGAATGAGTAAACATAGAAGATGATGCTGATGATTGGGGAATTTAGGATGGGCTTAAGCAGGAATGTGGTAACTGTCTGGATGGTTTAGAGGACAATTTTGGACCTCACCGTGATGAGATCATGTCCAGACACAGCAATGCCAAGGTGCTGACCGTTTGTTATGGGTTGAATGTACTCAGAGACTCACTGGTCTCCATGGACCAGTGTTAAGACGTAGACTTTGGGAAGGTGGGTCATGAAGGTTCTGCCTCTGTGCATGGTTTACTGAGTGACTGTGGGAAGGTCTTTGCTATAAGATCCACTTCTCTCCAGCAGGCATCCCTTCACAGAGCAATGCCACCAACAGTGACTGACCCCCTTGTGCTGTGGCTGCAACCTTTGACTGGTCATCATAATTCTCTGTCTCAAACCCTCCATCAACACTTCGTGTGCCAAGTTACCCAGTAACCACCGTGTTGTCCAGTCTAGTGATAATTTGTGTTTTTGCTTCACTCAGCCTTTTGGATGTATTCTACCCCGATGGCCACTCTTTTACCTCACAGCCTTTCTTCTTTTCCTGCCCCTTATAAACTCTGACAATTTCTTGTCAGACTCACTTCTAGGCCCTTCTCTACTGTAACCTTTTATCTCCTTGTTGTTGGGATAAAACACACAACAAGAAGCAGCTTATGGAAGGAAAGGGTTTCTTTTGGATTATAATTTTTAGGGGAGGTTTCATCATGTGTATCAGGAAGAGAGAGCAGTGTCACATCTTGTCATATCAGCTGGGAGGAAGCAGAAGGCAGCTAGCTAGCTGGCAAGGGAGCTGGATTATAAAATCCTAAAGCCAGACACCAGTGATACACCTCTTCCAGCAAGGGTTCACCTCCCAAAGACTTCACCAGCTGAGGATTAAGTATGAGACTTAATCACAAACATATGAGGTTCTGGGGACATTCTACATTGAAGCCACCACATCTACCAATGTCAGCATTGCTTGGTCCCAGGGCCCTGTTCTCTCTCTACACTTCTTTTTAGTTAGCTTCATTTCACAACCAATATGTGACCCACATGCTGGCGATGTCCAAATTGATACCCTTATCTCAGTCTCTCCACACACATAACCAGCTGACGACTTGTGCTTTTGACATGGTATCATACCATGTGTCATAATCAGCCACTTGCTGCTGGGAGGAATCTTCAAACCAGTCACAATTTGGGGTAAGAAGGTATTTATTGAAACTACAGATTGAGGGGAAGTTCTGTAACAGGGAAAGAGGCTGTCCCTCTTTCACAGGTCCAAGTAGAGAGAGAAACCCATCACCAACACCACACACACAATAGCAAACAGGCAGGCAGGAAGGAGAGAATTTCTTCCCCTTTATATAGCCTTAGGGTGGGGTCTTGCAACCCTATCCCAGACTTAATGGCTTCCTGAGTCTCTGGAATTTCCTTCCTGCATGGCCCACACAGGAAAGATGCTTACTTCTAGCTTCTTTGAGCTTCCTTACATCCTGCCTCCTACTGAGAGGCTGCCTACCTGTAAACATCCTCAGAGACCCACCCAAGATAATTAAAAAGATCAAGTTGACAACAAAACCTAACCATCACACCATGTCAGTCTAAATATGTCCCAAGTAGAACTCTTGGTTCCATGTCCTCTCTCTCCTTCAACCAAACCCATTCCTTTCATTGTTAACGAATCCATTGTAGCAAGTAGTAAGTGTCTATCCATTTGCTCAAGCAAATGTGTAGGTGTTAGTCTTTATTTCCCAACCTATGTTTTAAAATCGAATGAATCTCATTCTTTGTACTACCTAAGCCTATTTGATGTGTACCTACTTGCTTCCCTCCTCCTCACCATCCTCAGCATCTTCTTCTGGACTGCTGGGGTGATGCCTGCGTCACTCACCTCCCTTGTCTTTTAGCTCCTTTCCAAACTCACAAAACCGTCAGAGGATTCTCTACAGAACCAAGCAAACCTCATCCGTCTCTGCTTTACGCATGCTTCAGCATCTTTCTATCACATTTCAATCTTAATGTACAATTTATATCCATAAAGATGAACATTGTATGCTATCCATTCAATTTTGAGTTTTTATATTTGTATATCCTCAACGATCCACCAACTCATGTAATTTTGATTTTTATCCATAGTTTATTCCTGTTTACTCATCCAGTGGTATTCCATTAAATAGACATAGTAACAAAATTTATTTATCCATGTTTTTATTGATGGTCAGTTCATTTTTTTCCAGTCTCAGGCTTTTCATGGTAAATACTGCCTAAAAACATCAATGCACAGGTCTTTGTGTAAACAACATGGCGTTGTGGGCTGTACGGTAAATTTCCATTTAACTTTCAAAAAAATGTCAAGCAATCTTTTCCAGTGACTAGAATGTCATTTGATTTAATATAGAATCCAACTCCTCAGACAGTTCAGACCTTGCCTTTTCCAGATTTTCTCTTCCTCCCCTCAGTTGTTTTGCCCAGTTATCCAAATATACAGATTTCTTCTCTACCTCCACCTCTTGTGTATAGGAACCTATGTGGGTCCCTGTATCATCTGTTCTTTATCCTTCAGGCCCGAGATGCCCTCTTCTTCCACCTCCTACTTGAGAAGGTCCCTGCCTATTCATTATCACTATTTTCCGTTCATTTCTTTCCTAGGATTAATTACCAACTTATTATTCTATTTTAGTTTATTTACTCATTTCTATCTCTTTCCTCCACTAGACTGTTTCTCTTGAAGGCAAGGCTGTGTCTTCTTTCTTCACCACTGTCCACTCTGTTCTCAATCCTGTGCCGTCATGGAATGCTTGCTAAATGAATGAGTATCAATTGACTAGACTTCGGATTGTCTTGTTAAAAACCCTTGGATTGGGCGAGGGCATTTCTCCTCACTGTTACCCACTTCAAGAAATTATTGCCAAGCAAGAACATAAGATTCCGTTCTTGGAAATCTGAAAACATTTCCAATGAATGTGCCTATTCATTTATGTAATTATACAGCTAGCTTCCCAAAACCTCTTGTTTCAAGTCCTTCAGCAAAACAGAATAATGAACTCAGCTATTGAGAAGAGACAAACAGCCTTGGAACAAGGTCTTGGGAGAATCAGGACCAATCTCCAAAAAACATCCCTTCCCAAGAGGAACGATGCTGGCCCAAAGGGACACCAGCCTGATGCTTGGGAACAGCCTTGTTAGACTGGAATCAGACCTTTCATAAGGAACCAAGTCTGTTTCATATGGCTATAGAAACACTGTTAACTTAGCTAAGCAAAGTTAGCCTCCATGGCCCGAGTTTCTTTAAGGATTCAAGTGCGTGGCTTTTTCTGAGACATCCAAGAAGGTGAGGGAGAGAGGAACAGAGGCAAGGCAGAGCTGGTGATGCCCCTTGCATCGAAGGCAGGGTAGAAGGTTGGATCAGGAGTGGAGCATGTGGTCAATACAAGCATATTGTATTTGTTTCAAAGACAGTAAGCGCCTTTTGCACTCTCCAAAAATGAGTTCTTCCAGCTGAAGCAATGGGTAATGGAGAAACTGGATTCCTTGGGAGCCAGGCTGTATCTGAGAGGATTCTTCAACTGGAAGCTCCAGAAATTGACCTTGACTACTGACCGGGAAAAGGAGAGTTCAGGGAGGAAAGTGGACAGCCCTGAGCTTGAGGAAAGATCTGCGGCTGTGACTCCAGGAAGGTCAGCAACTATGGGAACCTCAAAGGTACTAGTGACCAATGACTTCTGTTAAAAAGCAACTACAACTTCTGTATGGTTGCCCTGTGTGGTGGCTCAAGCCTGGAACCTGAACTTGGGAAGCTGAGAAAAGAGGGGTGAGTCCAAGGCCAGCCTCGGATACAGAATGATTCTTTCTCCAAAACCAAAGTACAATAAAAAATTCCTGTATGGGAGATCCTGCTGATCTCCTGTGCCCATAGCCCCACTTCAGTGGGTTGGGGGTGGGAACTCCAGTTTCTTAGTCCTGCCAGAGCTGTGGAGAGGGGAAAAAAAGGTCACTTCACAAAGATGCTGATGTACATCAGCCAAAATAGTGGCAAAGTACCAATACTCAGATTAATTAATACAGTCCATCATTATTCACTTATCTACATTTGTATAATTCAGTCCTACTATATATATGTATATATGTGCATATATGCATATGTGTATCTGTGTATACATGCTGGATTGTACAGATAAAATAAAACAAGCACCAGTATGAAGACCTGAGTTTGCAACCACTTAAAAGCTGGATGGGACTGCACGTGCTTGTAATCCCCAAAGAGGTGGATGGCTGGGGTTTGCTGACCAGCTAGTTGAGCTGAATTTGTGTGCTCTGGCTTCAGTGACAGACCCTGTCTCAAACATGAAGTGGACAGTGATTGAGGAAGACAGTGGCGTTGACCTCTGGCCTCCACACCTGCACATACATGAGCATGTGTACACACACACCACATACACATTTAAAGAACCCCTTTAAATAAGCTACTGTGTCTCATTGTGGCTCCTTTGCTATAAGAATGCAGACTCCAAGTTATTCACAGGAAGAAACATGTTCATTGAGGGCTTCAGAGCTCCCAAGAATGGAAGGACGTGAAGCCAGTGGTCTGAGCGCAGGGGGGTGGGCACAGAAGCAACTGGATGTGGCCTCCTGTCTCCATCTTCCCCTCCACCCCCACCTCTTCCTGCCATGGGCTCCTCCTCGTCTTCTCTTTACCCCTCAGCTTGCAAAATGGTCGTGATCACTTTCAATTGATGGGAACTTCTCACTACAAACTGTTGGTGATCTTGTGTCTCGCATTAAGTTCTTAAGAAAGAACCTGTTTATATCTATTTTTTAATATTTTATTTATTCATTTTCAAGCAGAGAGATACAGAGAGAGAAAGAGAGAGAGACAGAGAGAGACAGAGAGAGAGAAAGAGAGAGCACCAGGGCCACCACCTTGTGGGTCTGGCTTATGTGGGTTCTGGGGAATTGAACCCTGGGGCCTTAGGCACTGGAAGCAAGTGCCTTAACCGCTGAGCCATCTCTCCTGTTTATATCTTGGTACAAGGTCACACCAAGTCGGCTTCTGACCAACAAACCTATTGACTGCTTTGGGGTCAGGTGGTTGTCACCAGTCCAACTCAGTCTGGCTGTGTGTGCACATTATAAATACAGGTTAAGCGGGAGGTGGGGCCAGCTCTAATGAACATTTATATCTTTGTGTGTGGTATGCATGTGTGCATGTAGTGGGCACATACATGTGTTGGTTAGAATATGAACTATGTGCATGTGTAGGCCAAAGGTCAACGTTGAGTGTCTTCCTCTTTGGCTCTTTAGCTTATTTTGGATGGAGATGTGTATGTATGTGTGTGTATCATGTACATGTGTGTTTGTGTATGTGTGCCACGGTGCTCATAGGATGAGCATACATGAGCCACAGTGCTCATGTGGAGATCAGAGGACAGCTTTTGGGTTTTCATGCTCAACTTCCACCTTGTTTGAAGCAGAGTCTGTCATTGTTCACCGCTCCAGCCATCAGGCATCCTGGTCTGTAAGCTTCCAGAAAATTCTTTTTTTGTTTCTGCCTTCTGTCTCACGCTAGGCATGCTGGGATTACAGATCTGAACTCAAACACTCATGGTTATGTATCAGGTACTGTATCCCCTGAGCCATCTCCCCAGCTCTAGGGACATTCCTTTCCCAGCCTATAATGATGGTGAAGGAGAGAAGGTGTTGACCTGTGACAGAGTAGACACAGTGGATGGTGTCCTGCTTTGGAAGATGATTAGCAGAGAGAAGGGGACAGACGGACAGACATGTGATGGTGACAGGAGTCAGGAATTGAGTTGGCAGTTAGGGTAACAGAGACCCACAAGTAAACAGTTTTTTCTTTGACTAAAATTGGAAAATGTCATTAAGCCTGAGAGGAGAACCTCGATTTTTTCCCCCTTGTCTCTTTCTTCCCTGGGATGACACCCTCCAGGAAAGATTTCTAGATTGTTTACACCCTTCCTAGATGACAGAGACCCTGATCCCTACCTATTGTCCCATTTTACAGAAACTTGTGAAATCTGGTCTTTTTCATGTCATCCAGAGACATATAAACCTGATCTTCCTCACCTGTGTCACTAAAACAACAAACAAACAAACAAACAAACAACAACAACAACAACACACAAAAAAAACCCCCAAAAACCAGCCTGAGTCTCAAACCCCCTCTTGGCTCTCTGGGCAAGAGCTCTGCCTTGATTCCTTCTCTTACATTCTGGGTTTAAGCCCCACCTTTCTTAAAGCTCTCTCTCCTAAAACTCTAAACTATAATAAAGTCTCTCTTTACCTTATCCTCTGGTCTGTGGATGTTTATAAAATACAAATCTGGGAACATTCGAAATTATAGGTGTGCTGGCATATGCCGGTACATTGGCAGAGGACCCCTAAAATTCCTGGATCAATGGGATGGGTACTAGAATGGAGATCTGTGCATCTCTCACTTTGCTGACCCCACACCTGCATTACACATCTTACCTCTGGTGCTCACCGTGCTGGGGGGTCCACTGTGACACCACAGTCTGGCCTGCATCCTCCACCCACTGAGGTCACAAATGGATCAGAGATGAGCAAGCGGGCCCCAGAGCTTCTCTAAGCTTTGATGCAAGCTTCTTGCTGGTGAGAAGTCTTCACGGACTAGGACTGCCTGAATCCTCATCAGCCCGGCCTTCCTTCCCTTTCTGCACCTCTGCATGCGTTTTGGTCTCCTGAGCTCCTGCCACAACTTGTCCCTGAGAGCCTCCTGGACCTCTTCTGGACAGTTCCTCTAAGCTCTTCCAAACCCTTCTGGTGAACCAGTTATAAGGGCTTGTCAGCAATGACTCCACTTTTTTTTTAATTGTCAACATTTTAATTGTACAAATTAATGGGTTTCACTGTGACGTTTTCATACCTACATCATGCATTGATCATGTCTGTCTACCCTTCTCCTCCCCACCTTTCTAGTTCCTAGAAGTCCTTCTTAATTCCGTTGTATCCTGCCTTCCCCTTCCCCATTTCTCGCGACTCCTGTTCTGTTCCTACTTAGGTAAGGTTGACTTTGGTTTTCCATGAGCAAAGGAGATCACATGGTATCTGTCTTTCTGTGCCTGGCTTGTTGCACTCAGCACAATGCTCTCCCCAACTACACATTCCTGGATGCCATTGTACTTTATGGCCAAGTAGTATTACATTAGGTAAATACAGTCACAGAACTGGCTTCCTTGTGTCCACCATACATTGTGCTTTGGCTTCTTCAGTCTCTAAGAATGAAGCCACCAACCGAGTAAGAGCAGACCCAAGGTATACAGAGAGACTAACCACATTGGGTGAGCATGTTCACCTGTGTGTACTCAGGGCTGGATGCCTCCACTGTGTATCCATACTTGCTTGAATAAGGTTCCTGTCACTAACAGCCAAGAGCCCAGAGGGATAAAAAGGGGTTTTGTTTGTGTGAAATTGTAAAGAAAAGCAGAGCCCCACAGAAAGCAGAAAATACAAAATTATCACCTTGATGCTTTCTTCCAATTTTTATATACATGCATATATTTTGCAGACGGCCATAATCATGGCTTGCAAACCCACTCACTCACAGCGTAGTAATCACTTTCCACATTGTTTCATGATTTCCCCAAACTTCACCATCATAATGTTAACATCTGCTCCGACATTGAGAGGTTGTAGTGAAATCAAATTAATCATCCCCATGTTGATGGATATTTAGGACTTTCCCAATTTTCCATAGTAACAAGGTGAGGTTTAGCCTAAAGGAATAGTCATTCATTTGGAGAAATGATTAATTCCTGGACAGGAATCGGAATGGGTTCTGGGAGAGAGAGGGAGGGCTTCTTCGGCTCTCAGTATTCCCGGATGGAAGGCTCCAAGGGAAACGCTGATGTGGGGAAGGAACTGTGTTGCCTGGTGACAGAGTCTCTGTGGACTGCCCTTCTGACATCATGGGCACAACTGGCATGGCTGTGTGTGAAAGCTGGCAAATGAATGCTGGTTCACTAGGGAGCCGTGGGGTGGGGGCATCTCTTCTCATCTACCCTCTGCATAATGGCTCTGGAACTGTAGAGAAATGACTGCATGCTCCCCTGGGTCTCCCGGAGTCCCATTCCAAACTGCCTGGCTGTCCCACCATCCTGGGAACAGTCCATGAGGATGGCCAGGCCGTTTGCACACTGCTGTGGGGTGGTGGGACATGGCAGGCTTGGGTGGAGGTGGGGACATAGTAGACCCGGGGCAGAAGCAGAGAAGAAGGAACAGGCACCCATCATCTGGGTCTCTTTCGGGTATTGAGACTGCCTTCTATCCTCTGGGCAGGTGGCAGTGTGGGAATATCACTTAGCTTGTCTGGGGACACGTGCCTGGGATTTCTAGACCTTTCTGAGAAGAGCCTCCATGTGAGACTGGGCTTCCTGCTGTGATTGCAGTGCAATTGAATTTGCATAATAAAAGCAATCTGACTTTATTTTGTACCTGACACTATTGAAGTGGAATATTCTTATATTGATTTAAAAAAAATCAGCTTTATTGGGGTATAATTTATATACATTGTAATCACCCAATTTCAAGTGCTCAGTTCCATAAATCACCTCTGACAACTGCAGACCTGCGTTCTTGTCACTCTGGCTTTTGCTTTTCCTAGAATTCTGAGTGACTGGAATTGTGTCACATGTAGTCACCGTGTTTTAAGATTCATTCTGGATGTGAGTGTTCCTTGTACGGTTGCACCACAGCTCTGAAAACCTGTCCAAGAGATGATCAACATGTGTAGGGGTTTCTTGTTTTGTTTTGTTCTTTTCTATTGCAAATAATGGTGCTTTGCACATTTGAGCGTAAATCTTTGCGTGGGTGTATGCTTTTATTTTTCATCATGAAGTAACTAGAAGTGTGTACTAGTCAGGGCTCTCCAGAGATGCAGACCTGCTAGGCTGTGCACATATATGGAAAGAGATTTATTTTAAAGGCTTGGCTCCTACAGTTGTTGGTGGAGGCTGGCAAACTGAGAATCTGGTGGGGGTTGGCTGGCAGGCTTGGGACTCAGGACAGAATTGGAGTGTTTTTCCAAGAGCGTCTGCTTGCAGCTCTAAGAGGGGCTGGTGCTCTGGCCATCTGTTGGAGGACTTCGTCTTCATGGGAGAGTCAAGCTGTTGTTCTATGAGGGTCCACTCTGCTTCACGCCAAGTCCACTGATTTAAATGGAGCCCTATTTCGAATCCCCTGTGGATATATCTAGAATGATGTTTGCCCAAATATCTGAGGACCCTGGCCAACAAGTGAATACACAAAACTAACCTTAGCCAAGTCGAATTGGTTTTCTCCTTGTATTTTTGTTCTGTTTTCGATCTATAAATTTATACTCTTTTCATGAAAAGAATAAAAACATACTTTAAAAACTTTGTTTTTGCTTTCATACGTGTCTCTAATGCTTATTGATCATACTCACCCCCATTTGCCCTCTTGTCCCCTCAACTCGTGCTGACCCCCTTCTTCTTCCCAAGTAGACCTTCTACTTACCTATCTTGTTCAGTGTGTCTCCCGATGAATTATTTAGGGTTGCTTTTCTAAACAATATATTTTACTTTTTGTTTCTATCCCCTGTCCTCCACCCCCATTTCAGTGAGGACCTTCCTCATTGGATTTATTGGTATTCACTGTGGGGTCATGAATGGAAGCCTCAGTCAGTTTCTGTAGAGTTGGTGGGGTGGGTGTGTGCCTCAGGGTATTCCTACCCACTCTGCAGCTCTTACAGTCTTTCTGCCCCCTTTTCCATAGTGTTCCCTGAGTCTTGGCAGACATAATAGCAGTCTGCTTTAGTGTTGAGCTCTCTGCTGTCTGTGGTTTTCTGTTTTGGTGAGTTTTGAGTGACCACTGTGTCTGTCACCATCTCTCTGGTGTTGGTTGTCAGAATAGTAGTGAGAACAGCACCCGTGAAGCCTCTTCCTCTGCAGTGTCTCTTGGGCCCTGGAAGATGCGAAAGAGGTGACACATCTCATGGTAGGTGGTCAGCTGTCTTTTTCTTGTTGTATTGGTGGATCTTGGATCTCTACAACATTTTCTGTCATCTGTAAAATAGAACAGATTCTGCAGCCACAAGTGAGAGCAGCCTTGGTTAAAGGGGACAAGGATAGTTATGGGAGAGACTTTGTGATGTGTGTGTCCACACTTTGTAGCCAAAGAGCAGTGGAGGCTTCTCTCTGGAGTCTCTGCATCGCCAATCCATGGGATTCTCACTTGTTCCCAGAACCAGGCATGAGCTCTCTCTCTCATTGTGTGGGCCTCATGTCCAATCCAAGAGCAGTTGGTTATCCACATAGGCTGTGTGCCACTATTGCACAGGTATGTACTTTAAAAAAAACTTTTCTTTTTACTTTTTTTTTTTTGAGGTAGGGTCTCACTCTAGCTTAGCCTGGCCTGGAACTCACTCTGTAGTCCTAGGCTGGCCTTGAACTCACAGAAATCCTCCTACCTCAGCCTCCTGAGTGCTGGGATTAAAGGTGTAAACCACCAAGGCTGGCTTTTAAAAAACTTTTTATTGGCAACTTTTGTTAAGTATTGACAATAAGCCATGATAATTCCCTCTCACCACCTCCCTGGCCCCCTCTCAAAATCTACCCTCAATTGAATCCCTTCTTCTTTCCAACTAGTCTCTGTTCTATTTTGATGTCATCATTTTTTTCCTCCTATTATGAATGTCTTGTATAGGTAGTGTCAGACACTGTGAGGTCATGAATATCAAGGTCACTTTGTGTCTGGAAGATAGCATTGTAAGTAGTCCTACCCATCCGTTGGCTCTTACATTCTTTCTGCCGCCTCTTCCACAATGGACCCTGAGCCTTAGAGGGTGTGATAGAGATGTCTCAGTGGTGAACATTCTCCTGTCACTTCTTCTCAACACTATGAGTTTTGAGTCATCCCTGTGGTCACTGCCATCTGAAAGCCCAGCTGGTTGCTTTCATAGCTTGCTGGATCTCCTGTCTGTTTATGCTCTTGGTGACTATTATATCCCTGCATATAATAGCACTTCCCAGCACTCTGAGGGCTAACCAGGAGGGAGCTGGTTTCCCTCACTTCCAGTGTGGTCTCTCAATGTCTTGTGACCGCAGCTTATGGTGTCTCCATCAATAGGGTCTTACCTTTAAACTCTATTGGGTAACTAAGTGCTTCAGCAATGACCTGTGTTATTTTTGAGACCTGACGGGTCCCCTGACCAACCTCTCACTGTGGGAGTAACTCATTTCTGACAGCCTGAGCCTATGGTTATAGGATTAAGCTTTCTCCTATTTCCACTGGGCGCTTCTGAAGGGACCACCATCCCCCCTTTTGGTTCTGTTTTCATTCCAATTTTCTCGGCATTCTATTTGAGTATTAATTGTGGTAATCATATATGCCAGTTTCTTAAAGCTCTTTTCCAGTCTCTAGTTTCTTTCTTAGTTCCCTGCTGCTTTATGTCTGCATTTTTCTATATGAAACTGAGGGTAATAATTAAGGGGAAATATTTTCTTCCATCTTGAATTATTTCTAAGGCTTGAATTATGCTTTGATTCTCACTTTCTAGATTTTTCTCAACATTTCTTTGATCTTGGTTCTCTGTACTTATTTAAGATATTCTTGTGGATATAAATATATATGTGGGTGTCAATCTCTGTAGTGCTTTCCAACTGATGGTCTTCAAATTACTTAGAAGAGTATTTGATCATTTTATTGCCATCACCTAGAATCTACCCAGAGAGTGCCTGGCCATAAGCATTCTACCTGAAGGGGTGATAAGGTGTCTTGGAAGTTGGGAACAGAGTGAGACTTGGTCCCATCACAGATTTTCAAGTGATCCCTTGGTCATCCCTCCTGCCTTCCTTCTCATGTATTGATTCTAAGTCCTGATCCATTCCTGCTAATTTTGCCAGAGAAGAAATCTCAGGTCTCTTATATGGGGAAGAAGCAAAGGGGTTAGAGCCTTTTGATTCTGGTGTTCTGTCTCTGATTTCTGGGCCTTTGCAGAGTTTGAATGGAATGACTTTTTTTTTCCTGTCCCTCCTCTGGCTTCTTCCATCTTGCCAAATCAGCAATCATTTCTCTAACAACTTTTAGCTTTCTAATATTTTGTTGAAATGGGGCTGGGACATTTTCTCGATGAGTGATGCGATTGCTTTGTAAGAATGGGGACCTAAAATTTGGTCCCCAGAACCAAGGCTCACTGGACAGTCGTACTAGTCTACTTGGCAAGTTCCAGGCCTGTTGGAAACCCTGTCTTTATAAAGGTGGATGAGGGGCTGGAGAGATGGCTCCATGGGTAAGAGCACTTGCTAAGCCTGAGGGTCTGAGAGGGCCTGAGACCATCGGACCATGTAAACAGCTGAGTCTGGCCATGCATCCCTGCAAAATCCCCATCCTGTGGAGAGCAGAAGTCAGAGGACTGCTGGGGCTTGTCATTCAGGGAGACTTTGATGCAAAGGAAATATGCAAATGAGAAATCGATAGCTCCTCTGGCTTTTGTATACGCATGTGTGCTCACACACATGCATACACATATTCACATGCATACATACATATACACACATACACACATATGCACACACATGCATATACACACATGCATCCATATATACACACACTCACATGCACACACATGCATACATACATATACACACACATACACATGCACACACACACAATTTGTTAAAGTCTCTCACCTGCTGACCTTGTCTCCACTAGTCTATGTGTGTTTTAAACAATATTTTTTCCATATTAGTGGGAGCATAGAATGAGAAAAAATAAGCACATGTTACAAACTCCTGTCTTTCACCACGATTCGAGCTGCTGTAAATTTTATTGACATTCCTATAATGAACACTTTTTTATGCCTTTGGCTTTTTCTCCTTCCTTTTTTACATTCCTGGATTAGCGTTGGATCAAAAGCACAAGTAAGAAGTAAGATTCAAATAGAGAGAGATTTATCCCACATTTCAGAAATGAGATAAACCTCTGAAGAGAATCTGAGGCTAACAGGAAGGAAGATGAAGAGCTTTGTGTCATATATTTTTATCTTAAAAAACAAGTGTGTTTACTGGTAGAGTGACAGGGCTGAGAATGTTTTGCCCCCTACATGGGGGGGGGGCGAGGTCATCTACAGCATTTTCTTTCAAGCAGTAAAGAGTTAAAGAACATTTGTGCCAATCTCTGTTCTCTGCCCAAGGCAGGTCCTCTTGGCCACCTCAACACTTGACACCCCAGAGAAATGAATCTCCATCGAGATGCCCAAGGCTCATGGTCACCCAGGGAGTGTCTCTCCTTGTGCCCTAGGCTTCCACTTCTCCTACATCCCAGCCCACAGGTGTGTGGAGATCCATGGAGTGAAGACAGGGGTTCCAGCTTCCAGAACTGTGAAAACCACTTATGTCCACTTGTTCTTTTCATGGATCACCAGTCTACGCATTTCATTTTGGTAGCATTAAGGGACTGTTGTCAAGGTTTTAAAAGAAAATAATTTGGAGTTTATTATCATTTGTTTAATTTCCAAATTGTTTTCATTTCACTTCATTTGTTTATGCATGTTTGAGAATATTTTAAATACTTTTAACATTTTTTTGAGATAGGGTCTCGCTCTAGTCCAGGCTGACCTGGAATTCACTATGTAGTCTCAGGGTGGCCTCAAATTTACAGCAATCCTCCTACCTCTGTCTCCCCAGTGCTGGGATTAAAGGCATGTGCCACCATACCCAGCTGTCATGGTTTGATCCAGGTGTCCCCCACAAACAAATGAATGTGTTCTGATAGATTGATCCTCAGCTGATGGCAGTTTGGGTTTTACAACCTTAATGAAGCTGTGTTGTTGGGGGCGGGCTTATGGGGTTATAAGCCAGCTTCCCCTTGCCAGTGTTTGGCACACCTTCCTGCCACTGTTTCCAGTGCTGTAGCAGAGGTGATGTCCACCCCTCTGCTCATGCCATTGGTAGTGGATACCTCCACTATTTCACAGGCAAGCTGACTGAATCAGCCTCAGCTGAATTCTAACTGTGAAAGGAGACCTTGGGTACCAGGGTTCCACCATCTCCATGATCCAGTGAGGACAGGTCACTGCTTACTCTGTCTTCAAACCAGGCTAAGCCACACCCTACCCCACAGAACCAAAGAGTGTGAGGCCGTTCTCACACCTGCACTTGTGTTTTCTCTCTACTCCATTCTGGTTTCTTGGTCTTCATCTTCCAACTCCAGGGAATCAATTCTTACTTAAGAACTGGATTGAATGGGCTCAGCACTTGATTGTCCCCAAATGATGGGCTCCACTCACCTGCTGACTTCTCACTCTTGGTCACTGTGGGTTAAAGCCTAACCCAATTTTCTTTGCTTTTAATATTTTTATTATTTGCAAGGAGAGAGAGAGAGAGAATATGATGCAAGGGCCTCTTGCCACTGCAAACAAACCCCAAACCAAACACATGCACCACTTTGTGCATCTGGCTTTATGTAGATACTGAAGAATAAAATCCAGGCCATCAGGCTTTGCAAGCAAGCACCTTTAACTGCTGAGCCAGCTCCAAACCTAATTTTCACTGGATCTTGTCCTTGGGAATTCCTCACTCTTCTTCCAGGAAGGAATCATTTTTGCTTGGCCTAGCCCCCTAAATCTGAACCGTTGTACCTGTCTCTAGGACTCCCTCAGAACTCTCTAGGTGCCGACTGTCTGCACCTGCTTCTTGCATGTCCACCTCTGGCTTCTCTACAGCTGTGGACATCACCTTGGTTGTCGAACTTTCTTGCCATCTTGGAGCTGAGCAGGTATCACAGGTGCCATAAGAGACTCTGTCGTCTTCCTTTCTTGGGCTCTTCTGGGTCCTTTCTTTCGCATGCCTCTGTTCTACCCCCAAGGGGAGAGTGTTGAGATGCGACCAGTGCTTTTCCCATGACACTTAGCTGAGTGTTTGGAATCTCTTGCACACTTGGAATTTGAAATTAACTATAGATTCCATAGATTAAAAACAGCTTAGGGCTGAAGAGATGGCTTAGTGGTTAAGGCGTTTGCCTGCAATGCAGAAGGACATGAGTTCCATTCCCCGGTGCCCATATAAAGCCAGATGCACAAGAGGGCAAATGCATCTGGGATTCATTTGCAGTGGCTGGAAGCCCTGGCGCTCCTATTCTCTCTGTTTCTCTCTCTCTCTCTCTCTCTCAAATAAATAAATAAAATGTTTTTTTTTTTTTAAAAAAAAACAGCTTAGGGCTGAAGAGATGGCTTAGCGGCTAAGGCATTTGCCTGCAATGCAAAAGGACCAGAGTTCGATTCCCCAGTGCCCATATATAGCCAGATGCACAAGAGGGTGCATGCATCTGGAATTCATTTGCAGTGGCTTGGAGGCCCTGGTGCACCCATATTCTCTGTCTGCCTCTCTCTCTCTCTCTCAAATAAATAAAATATTTAAAAAATATCTGTCAAAAAAAAAAAAACAGCTTAAAAGTCAACCCAAATAGTTTTTTTCAGATTGTGAATCTGTGGCCATCTGTATTGGCATCACCTCATAAATACAGTTTCCAAGTCTGCATGTCAGACCAACTGAATGAGAACTCAAGGATCTTCTCAAATTGATTATTAAACACAACAAAATTAGATTAACCGGGCATACTGGCACACACCTTTAATCCCAGCATTCGGGAGGCAGAGGTATGAAGATCTGAGAGTTCAAGGCCACCCTGAGACTACATAGTGAATTCCAGGTCAGCCTAAGCTAGAGTGAGACCCTACTTCAAAAACAAGACAAAATAAAATAACCTCCCCCCAAAAAATTTTAGATTAAAATTAAACTCTCAGTAGCAGCTAAGGGGTCCTTCTTCTCTATGTGGTCCTAGAAAGGAGTCCAGAAACCACCAGCCTATCAAAGAAACATTGATAATACATGTGTCAGCCATATGTAAAGAAATCATTAGTAAGTTTTGTTTGGAAAACTTTCCTGCACACAACTCTGAAGATGAGGGGAACTGGTTGACCAAAACTCTGAGATCAGCTCTAACTAAGGTGAGGACAGATATTTCATCCCTGTCTCAGGGAAGCAGAGGCAGTGGGGGACAGCTTGCAACAGGTCTGCCCTCATCGGAGTGTGGCTGTCAGCATTGACAGGTGAGGCTGTTCTGATGGCTGTGGTAAGTGAAAGAAAGTGGAGGGAGGAAAAAGCCGGTCACCACCGTGATGTCCAAGGATTGCCTTTTCTAGTTCAGGGGAAAGCAAGTCTCCAAGGGAAGTATCTATCTAGAGAGCTTATGGTGAAGGATAAAGTCAAAATGTGTAAAGAGAACGGGGAAGAATAGCAGAAGGATCCGTTAGAAGGATCACAGTATAGAGCTGTGAATTTGCGGCTGGAGGATCTCCCTGAAAACAGAACAGCAGATTGCAAATGTTTCCTTTTGGCCCTTGGATTCTTTTGTCAAACAAATCTTTCACAGAAGTATAATGTGTAAAACAGACATGCTCTGGTTGAAATGTGTGTGTGTGTGCGTGTGAGAGAGAGAGAGAAAGAGAGGGAGAGAGAGAGAGAGAGAGAGAGGGTGAGAGTCATAATAAGTTAGGTCATGCATATTAACAATCCAGACATTTTATCCGCTGTTATAACAACAAAGGACTTTCCCTTTTGTGGTGTGCGTATGTGTGGGTAGTGTGCATGTGTGTATGAGTGCAAGTTCCCATGTGTGTGTGCATGTGTGTACATACATGTTCCCGTGCATGTATATGCATGTGTGTATGAATGTAAGTTCCCACATGTGTGCATGCATGTGTGTATGAATGCAAGTTCCCATGTGTGTGTATGCATGTGTCTACATGCATGTTCCCATGTGTGAATGCATGTGTGCATATGTGTATGTTAAGTTCCCATGTGTGTGTACATGTGTGTATATGCATGTTCCCCTGTGTGCATGCATGTGTGTACATGAATGTTCCCAAGTGTTTGTGCATGGTGCATGTGTGAGTGCATGAGTGGAGGCCAGAGACTGACACTGAGTGTCACCCTCAATTTCTCTCCAGTTCACTCTTTGAGACAGGATCTCTCCCTGGAGCTAGAGGTCACAATATGACTAGACTAGCCATCCAGAGAACCTCGGGAATTCCTAGTCTCTGTCTCCCCAGCTCTGGGATGGCAGGCACACAGCACTACCCATCTTGCATTTTATGTGCATGCTGGGGACTTGAACTCAGGTCCTCATGCATGTGTGGCAACCACTTTTCCTACTGAGCCGTCTCTACAGCCTCAAGACCTTTCTTGTTCATATGTACACCATGGATACACTTTGGCTCAGTTCTCTAGCTCCTGAGAATGAAGCTGAAGGAGCAGCCACCATCTGAAATGCTTCTGTTTACCACGGCGGAAGAAAAGATACAATTATGAAGACTAGTTCATTGGTTATTAAACGCTCCAATTTAAAGGTGACACACAGTACTTCCAGCCAGGGTGCACTGCCAAAACCTGTCCCATGGCCCACCAGCCACAGGAAGCTAAGAGAGGACCATCTTACCATATGCTAGCAGGTATTTCCTAGGAAAATATGTGGTGGACATCACTACTGAAGCCACTGAGAGTATGGGGCTCTCGGTCAACCCTGTGTGACTCCCAACTACCTCTAAGAAATCTGGGTTGGAAAGCTACTAAGTCAGTCCCTGAGCTCTATAATGAAACGGAGATCAAGTTGTTTATTTAAGGTCAAACAAACAAAATCAAAACATACACCATAATGGAACTGTCTTGGCACTAGGTCCAAAGATCTTCTCGTTTTAGGTCAGATTATGGAGAGAGAGAGAGAGAGAGAGAGAGAGAGAGAGAGAGAGAGAGAGAGAGAGAGAGAGAGAGAGAGAGGATGTCTCAAGAGTTAAATATGAACAAAGAACAGACTCATTCCAAAAGGGAGTGTAAACTTGCAATTTTCTGTGGAGCCTGGCCATGCATTCCAAGTGCAAAATAGACATTGTATTTGCTGATTACCCAGGGGATGCTGGGTAAAATGAAGAATTTTTGAAGAGAACAGCAACTAATGATGCAACGTGCTGTTCCTAATGTGGTGAGGAAGTCAAGTAGAAAGTGCCAAGTTTGCTGAAACCCGAGGGAAACACTCATGTCAAGATCACCCGTGAGGAGGCGATTGACTGATTTCACTCAAGTCAAGGACCGAGCAGTGGCGTGGGATTCAGCAAACAACAACCACCGGCTGCATCCTAAGCACGGGTGTTAGGTGTCAGGAATCTATAGACAAATAACAGAGATGAAAGAAGAAATGGGGAGACTCGAATTTAGGGCTGAGGGTGGGGGGAAGCTGTGGACTTAGAAACTAGCATGAGAGGTTTATTAGTCATTCTTGATGTCCCTGCCACAATATACCTGACAGAAAGCATTGCAAGGGAGGAAGGATTTTATTATGATCTAAGGTCCATCATAGTGGAGGAAGTGTAAAGCATGAGAGAGAGAGAGAGAGAGGAGAGAGAGAGAGAGAGAGAGAGAGAGAGAGAGAGAGAGAGAGAGAGAGAGAGAGGGGAATGATGGTGCTTATCTGGCTTTCTCATTTCGCTCCTCTTATTTGGTCTGGGTGCCCAGCTCATGAGATGAGAATCAGCTCCCCTGATTCAGGGGAGTCTTCTCTCTGATAATCTGGAATTTTTCACAGACATGTCCGAAGGGGTGCCTAATGAGTTCTCTGGGAGTTTCCTAATCTAACGAAGTAAACGAATTTAGCCAGGGGGTGATGGGGTGTGGTAAAGGAAAGTTGGATTTGGGGTATCTCCCAGCTTTCTCTTCTTCTGGGTTTCTCAGGGAGCACTTTGGGTGAGACAATTCAGTCCATAAAGTGCTGGAATGGCCAGGCATATAGGATGGCAGGATGTACGTGGTCGAGCAGAACTTCTCACCTCATAATGCCAAGAAAGCAAAAGAGAGAGACAAGGACCTGGGGTCCAACTGTCCCCTTCAAGAACATTCCACCATGTCCTAACTTCCCATCAGGCCCCACCCCTTTAAGGTTCCACGTGTCCGTTCTCAGGCATCCCCCAAACACACATGCACATCGTTTCAGTGTGTCCCCAAGAGTCAGTATCACTTCCTTTCCTGAACCCCCTTCTTGGAGAACCACTGGGTCTGCCTTCATGTTGACCTTCCACATCACAGCCTCTTTTTCCCCCCTTTTTTGTATGTATTTAGCATTTCCCATAATGAAAGTATAAAGCTAAAATATAAAGACTGACAATGTAATTTTGACTTTCCATTTCAATATTAGCATCTTTTTAAAGCACATCCAAACAGGAGAGGTACAAGTTGAACAGAAGGGGTTGAGTGGAACAGGGATGGGGAGAGGGGAGAGTGAAAATTAATGCAAGGGATTATGATCAAAATGCATTACGTACATGGATGAAAATTGTCAAGAAATATTTAAAATCGGCTTTTGTGATATTAATTTAGCATAAATCTAAAAAGTTTTAGTTATTTCAAGAAATTATATTTTTTTCAATATTTGAAAAAGCTTATTTGTTTGGGGGTGTTATTTATTTATTTATTTATTTATATCTTTATTATCCAAAATTAGATACATTGTATGAGCAAATATTATGTTGGTACCCCATTTCCCTCCTTCCTGTCCCCAATCCACTGGGTATCCTCCTCGGTGGGCATACTGGATCATTCCATGGAGTAGGGGGTTATGGGTAGCACAGGAGGCTGCCAGGCTCCCCCTCTTTGTGTGTTGTTACTGAGGGGGGGCAATGTCTCTGGATATTCCCCCTCACCATGGCTCTTACAGTCTTTCTGCCCCCTCTTCTGCTCAGTTCCCTGAGTCATGGCCATCTCGAAAAACATAAATAAACCTTACTCTTCCTGCACTTCCTGCACTGGCTCCTAATTTCCCCTGGGAAAGTGAAGATTAATATGAGGCTACACCAAAGCTGAGCCATCCCTTGCCCTTCATTTACCAAACGCCCTCGTATTCAAATACATGGGACAAGGGGGATTCGAAGGTCCTTGATGCCTAAAGAGACACCCTTCCTTTGAGCTTTTGCATACACTCTCGGGATGCGCCCTGTGCACTGGTGGCGTCTCTACTCATCTGACCACTCTGAATCTAGTCTGCTCTGATCCTACCATTTACAGCTATTTGGAAGAAACTGCAGAGTGCAGGTGAGGATAGCTCAGCATCTAGATAGATTTTTGTGTGATTTTTGCACTGTTCAATATTTAGTAGCTGCAAATGACTTCGGCGCTGAATCTTTTTTCCTATAAAGCATGAACAGTAGTATGTCTTCTCCATAGAATTATTCCGAGGATTAACATAATGCAAATACCATTCAAGCTAATTATAGGGTAGGCTACCAGGAAGATGGATATGATCTCTATGCTATATACAGGCACATGTATATATCTGTACATTTCCCCTTCCATATTGTGAATCTTTGGCCACCAGTGCTTTCTATTATGCAACTTTATATTCTTAAGAGCTTATCACAGTGCCAGACAAATAGTAGGATGGTTGGAATGAATGAAATAATTAGAGAACACGGAATTGTGCTCAGAGAGCGATCTACTTTAAGTAGGCAGGAAAATGCTACACATGTTTTAAGGTCTCCAACCGACACATTGGGAAAAGCACAAGTTCATATTCATCGTTGATTTGGAGCGTTTTTGATGAGCACCTGTGGGTTTCTAGGTGCTCGCAGATAGGGTGACCACACAGAGTGGAGTCTAGGGGAAACGTCGTCTTTGTAGTCAGCCCCACTGGCTTCCTGTCCAGGCTCTGCCATTCCCTAGTGACAGGACATTGCTGTGGTTACTTACGCTTTATGAGCATCAGTTTTCTCAGGGATAGAGCGGTTATGAACCTTTCAGCCTCACTGAATTGTTAGATTACTACTGCGTGCTTCTGGTGCTTAATAGTCGTTGTTAGTTATTTTACATTGCATTGACAGGTGAATTATAAACATAGTAAACTGGTGGATAATTTGGAGGTGGGATGTAAGGTGTGTGTGTGTGTGTGTGTGTGTGAGACAGGGATGTTGGGTGCCAGAGGAATTCTATGTAATACAAAGGCAATTGTGGAAGTTCTCTCTCTCTCTCTCTCTCTCTCTCTCTCTCTCTCTCTCTCTCTCTTACTCATTTCTTTGTTATTGTAACAAAATACCTGAGATAATCAATTAACAAAGATGAAAAGTAGGGCTGGGGAGATGGCTCAGTGAATAACTGAATTAGTGTGAGTACCTGAGCACCAAACCTCAGCACCCATTTAAAAGAAAGAACTGGATACTATGGCAGGCAGGCGTTTCTCATCCCAGCCATGCTTAAGAGTGAGAAGGGAAATGGAGGCAGGAGAATCCATCAGAAGCTTGGGGGCCCACTAGCCTGGTGACAGCAGAGTGGACAATGTGTGAGCCCACCTCAGAGGAGGTAGAAGGTGAAGACTGGACCTGACAGTTGACCTCTGACCTCCACACACATGCGTGGCATATATATCCACACTCACACATACACCAAAATTTTTAAAAAATTAAAATAAAAAAAATAAGAAAGATTCATTTTGGTTCATGGTTTTAGAGGTTTCAGTCCATGGTGGCTGTCTTTGTTTGCATTTGGGCCTGTGGCCAGGCACATATGATGGCAGGATGTACGGGGTAGAGCAGAACTTCTCACCTCATAATGGCAAGAAAGCAAAAGAGAGAGAGAAAAGGACCTCCAACTGTCCTCTTCCAGAACATTCCACCATGACCTAACTTCTCACCAGGCTCCACCCCTTTAAGGTTCCACTAACTCTCAGTAGTACCATTGGCTAGGAACTGGTCCTTAACACATGGACCTTTGGGGACATTTAAGATCCAAACTAGCTGAAAATGGTGGCATGTGCTTGTAATCCCAGTGCTGGGGAGACGAAGACAGGAGGATTCCTCAAAACTTGTTAGCTAGCTTGTCTAGCCAAATGGGTGACCTCTGGGTTCAGAGAGACCCTGCATCAAAAGATAAGGTGGTGAATGATTGAGGGAAACATGTAACATTGATTTTGCATCTGCACATATATATGCACACACGGGCATAAGCACCCATGTATACAAATATTCATAGACATGTGTGCACACCACAAACACATGTCAAAAAAAATCCCCAAATCCAGTTTTCTGTACCTCCCCAACCCCCACTTTTTGAGATGAGGTCTTACTATATAGCCCAGGCTGGTCTTGAACTTGAGAACTTCATGTCACAGCATCCCAAGTGTGCAAAAGCATGCGTGACCTGCCCTGGTTTTCTGTTTTCCCTCGGCGCTTCCTTAGTCTCTTTTCACCTGGCCTCTCTGCTTACAGCCTCACTGAGGTCAACTTTTGTTGCTGGTACAAAGAACCCAAGCAAAAGCAGCTCGTGGAGGAAAGGGTTTATCTTGGCTTACAGACTCAAAGGGAAACTCCATGATGGCAGGGAAAACAATAGTATGAGCAGAGGCAGGACATCGCCTCCTGGCCAACATCAAGTGGACAACAGCAACAGGAGAGGGTGCCCAACACTGACAAGGGGAAGCTGGTTATAACACCCATAAGCCTGTTCCCAACAACACACCTCCAACCAGGGTCCAATTCCAAAATTGCCATCAGCTGAAATCAAGCATTCAGAATGCAAGTTTATGGGGCTCACCTGAATCAAACCACAATAGGACTATTACATTTGTCCAAAAGTGGGGTTTTCCCTCCCGCTCAGCACCATTATCTTCCTTCACTGCCTTTGCATTTCTAGGATTCAGTCTTTTGTGTCTTAATCACAAATCCCCTTTTCTCTAGTTGTCATACATGCTGCCTTCCTTTTTTTTTTTAAACCATTTTTGTTTGTTTTTAGCCCCTTTCAATGGCTACCAAGAACACCGACTCAGCTTTGGTGAAGTGTAAAGAAGTCAGTCCTGTGCTGGCTGTGCTCTGTGCCCTCCCTTCAAATTTTGCTCTTCTCAGAGTCAACATCTTGAAGGTTGTCATTAGACTAAACCTTAAAGCTGGGGCTGAATTGATCAAACAATCGAAGCAAATGAAATTACAGGCATTAGCCATAATCTAAGACAATGAGGTAATAGATGGTCTCTTCCCTGTCTTCAGTGGGGGAGTCCTCTATCTCCCCCTTCCCCATCCTGACCATGTCAATTATACCATATATGCCTGATGGTTCTGAGTGGAGTCATGACAGAGCCTGTGGTGTGACCCGGCAGATTCTGAGGCTGTGTGGGGACAGGAGTGTCCATCTGGGACCTGAGACCCCCATGGCCAAAGTGGAGAACGAGGAGAGCCCAAGTCTTGGAGCAGAAACCTTGGTAATGAAGGAACCTTGTGCTGGGCTGCCAGGAGAGTCTAGGAAGGGCTGAAGGAGGAGCTGTGAGGAGGAGAGAAGACACCATCTGAGAGACTCATGCCAAAGCAGTCCTGAGGGCACAGCTTCCATGATGCTTCTTTCTTCCATCCAGCCGACCCCCTAGCCCCACACTGTTTTCCATTTTCTTACTCTCAGATGTCCTGGTTGTAACAGGGGAGCTGGGGTTCCAGAAAGTTGGAGTTCCCAGCTACTTCCAATGTACCTCAGAACTTAAAGAGTACCCAGATTCTTGTTTATACATTTAAAGAATTAAAATTCTAGACCACCAGAGGATAAAGTATAGTGGGAGACTTTATTTACCAGGAAATGAGAAGTTACAGAGATCTCCAGCCACTAGTGAGGAGAGAGCACGTGGGGGAGGTTTTTGCCACATATCTATAAAATCTGTGCTGGCCAGCCAAACAAGTAGAAGAAGGAAAGATATAAAAGGGATCCCATCATGAGGAAACCAGGCTCACATGGGAAAGAAGCCGAACTCCCCCCCCCCTCTCTCACACACACACACACACACAGCCATTAGGCTGCAGTGAGGGGGCCTTACCCAAGCCCTGGAGAGAGACCCCTGGTTGGTCTATCCTTGACCAATCAGTTTCAGGATTAGGTTTGAACTCTAGTTAGAGACACCTCCCACTCAAGTGGAGGGGGTCAGGTATGAAATACATGAAACCCTCCTGAAAGTACAAGTTCAAGGACACTCCTGATTACCTTTGGGTCCCAGTCATCCTAACTTATCACATGATCATGAAGGATTTCTGGTTTCTTTCCAACTCTTTGCCACTGAAGCTGAAAATTCACACACTGCTCACCCTGTGAAGGGTTGACTGCAGCGCTGTCGGGCAGCTCTTGAGGGGGAAGAGGCATGGAAAGTTCTAGAAGAAAAAAAAAAAACAAAACCTTGCCTTTCAACCAGAACCCCTCTGGCTACCACCTAGCATGGAGTTGGGTCCTTGGCAGTATAGGCTCAGCTCTTGGTGCTCTAGAAGTTGGGCCTGCCCTCTGCTGGGAACTCCGCACAGCCTTGAGTGCTCCGAGTGGCTCTTCAATGTGTGGCAGATCATGAACTATAAACACGTCATCAGACTTAAAGGCTGTTGGAGCTGGTGGCTGGAGAACCGGCCCTGAAGAAAAGAGGAGCTGAGCTGAAAATGAGCCACTGAATAATTGATCCTGAGCTGGAAAGTCAATACCTTAAGTGAAGCATGGGGAAACTCCAGAACTCCCAGGTAAACGCTGCACAGATGTCATTTTTGAGAGAACTTTATCAAAAACAGAGTCTCAGGCTGGAGAGATGGCTCAGCGGTTAAGACACTTGCCTCCAGTGCTTAAGGCCCTGGGTTCAATTACCCAGGACCCACATAAGCCAGACCCACAAGGTGGTAGCCCTGGAGGGCTCTCTCTCTCTCTCTCTCTCTGCTTGAATATGAATAAATAAAATATAGAAAAAAAACAAAAATATTAAAAAAAAAACAGAGTCTCCTTAGAGGAAGCAGACGCAGAAGGCTGGCCAACAATGGCCATGGGGTGAGGTAGGGATAGTCACTAAAGGAGAAGCTAGGAAGTGTTCACCTTTGAGAGCACTGCTTCTGAGCTGGGGGGGTGAGAGGCCAGGAGGGAGCTGGGGGACAAAATGAGGAGGACACCTGCCCTGTGGGTGTGGAGCTGGATGGCAGATTTGATTAAAAGAGGCTAGTAACTTGGCATGATGGCACAGGCCTCTCCTCCCAGCACTCTGGAGGCAGAGGTAGGAGGGTAGCTGTGGGTTTGAGGCTAGCCTGGGACTAGAGTGAGTTCCAGGTCAACCCAGGCTAAAGTGAGACCCTACCTTGAAAAAAACAAACAAATAAATAATGGAAGAAGGGGTGGTAAAGAGAATTCTAGGAAAGGAACTGATGGGTTGTAGCTGGAGAGAAACAGACAAGGAAGGAGGAGGCTGCAGTTTGAAGAAGGCTGTCTGCTGGGGTGGGGGTGGCTGTCCCTACAGGTTCTGTGATGGACGACACCAAATCGATGAAGTTATTCAACAGCACTGATCAGTCCAGGACTTCAGCGCAAGGAATGGGTCTCCCCACCTCAACTAACCTAATCTAGAAACTCTCTCCTGGACATGCTCAGAGATTTGTTTCCATGGTGATTCTAAATCCTGTCACACTGAAAAAACTGTGACCTAGTGAGGTTGGGTGACAGGCATGGCAGGGTAGGAATGGCTCCAATAAGGGAGGGCCTGAAACTAATGAGAAGGAGAAATTAGGGATGACCAGGGAGATTGGATCCTGTTGGCCTTTGCCTTTGGGGGCTGGACCTATGCTGAGGAGGGCAGATGGTAGGCTACTTGTGGAAGTTTGATGTCGCCCCATAGTCTCAGCTTTCTTAAATTGAGTTTGCAGCTTCTGCCCCTAGCAGGCTGGGTGGGGTGGGGGAGTGTGTCACTTGGGGTGTATTTGAATTCCAACCTAAAGCATGCAGAGTGAGCTCTGGGGGTCCTGCTCCTGCAGGTTTCTGTATGGTATTGTCTCTGCTGGGACCTGGGAAGGGGAGCCGGCTTCTTCAGCCATCAATGGAACTTCCCCTGGATCTGTAAGCTTCCAATAAATCCCTTCCTCCCATAAGCTGCGTCTGGTTTGGAAGTTCACCCTAGCGCTGTGGAGCTCACTGTAACACTACTGAGGACCTGAAAAGGGTGAGGACAGAGGCTGTGTGTCCTGCGTGTCCCTGGCTCTCTGGGAGAAGTGATGACAGGTGGGTGTTCATGCAGCTGCCACCGGGAGGAGGTTGACAAGCAAGAAATAAGCGAACCAATAAATGTGTCAAAACCTCAAATGCTTTATTTGAAGGAGGGTCCCTCAGCCCCTTTCTTTATTTCTTTGTTTCTTTTCTCGTTTATATCTAACCTCAGTAATCCAGTTTGTTTGCCCGATTTGCAGCAGGTTAGGAATAACATTTCAGGGAACAATTGGATTGTGTAGTAGGTATTGAAGGGAAGTGGTGACAACTATGAAAGGTGATGCCTTGATTGTAAGGAAAGACACATAGAAAAAACCTATTTCAATGTCTAGGGGGCGAGGGAAATGGCTCCACTACTAGAGGCACTTACTTGCAAAGTCTGTTGGCCTGCTTCCCCAGCCATCCACATAAAGCTGGACCCTGAAAGTGGCCCAAACTTCTGGTGTGCCATTTGCAGTACCAGAAGTTCCTGGCATGTGTGCACATGTGTGTGCGTGCACACACACAATAAATAAATAAATAAATAAATAAATAAATAAATAAATAAATAAATAAATAAACTAATGTTAAAAATATCCAAAAGCTGGGCATTGTGGCACATGTCTTTAATCCCAGCACTCAGAAGGTAGAGGTAGGAGGATCGCCATGAGTTCAAGGCCACCCTGAGACTACATAGGGAATTCCAGGTCAGCCTGGGCTAGAGAGAGACCCTACCTCAAAAAAAACCCAAACCAAACCAAACAACAACACCAACAAAATCCAAGACAACAAACCTATATTGCTGAGCAGCATGGGAATGTTCTATGGAAGGTAAACGACACCCCCACTGACATCCTTCCCTGCATGCTGTGGCATTTCATGTCCACACGTTCCTCATTGTCCTGACAAAAGAAAGAAGGGTTTCCTTGGGTTCCCAGTCCATCCTGGTGGAAGAGGCATGGTGGCCCGAGTGTGAGGTGGCCAGTCACATTGTATCTGCAGTCAGGAAGGTGAGAGAGACAATGCTGGTGCTCATCTCACTTGCTCCTTTTAGTTCCATGGGAGAGCCTAACCCTTGTGATGGTAATTCAGAGTGGGTCTTCTCACCTCCTCTGAAACCTTCCTGGAAACACCCTCACAGGCACACCCAGAGGCGTGCTTACATGGTGAGTCTAAACCCAGTCCAGTTCACAGTCAAGATTAACCTCACATCTCTAATGGTCAATTCGAGCAGAAACAGTGGTGTGGGATGCTGAGTAACCTTTGTTTAAAATGCTGTGAGAAAGCAGAGGACACTGCTATATGACGGCATGGTACACACCTGTGCAATAGTGGCTCTCAACCTGGATGGATAGTCAAGGGCTCTCTGATTGGCTAAGAGATCTACTCAGTGGCAAGGAACCCATAGCCAAACTCCTGTGGAGACCAAGAATCAGGACTCCAAGGGGACACTTCCACTAACCATGGGCCTAAAGAGAGGCTCCACACATTATAATCCTGTCAAATTGACAATGCTTATACCATTTGACCAACACTGATCTCACTTTCTGCTTGAGAACCTGTTTTTATCTTTCAGAAGGCAGTGAGGACTGTGGACAATGTAATTCTATCAAGACCAGAAATGACAGCTGACTCCCTGATAGGAGATGAACTACTCCTAACTCATCAGCTAGAGCCCACGTGAAACCACAGAGGAAGGGGAGAGATGAGCAAGTGAGCTGCTTCTACAGCAAGCCTGACAACCTGCGCCAGGGTGAAGAAGACAGATACTGTGGATACTCAAAAAACGTTTCAATGCAGAAATCTAGAAGCTGCTAAGAGCTCAACATTAAGCAGACTTAAACTCACCCACATGGATCAGGAAACTTTGCATAAGAGGGGGTGGAAAGATTGTAAGAGCCATGGTAGGGGAATATCCAGTGACATTTCCTCCCTCCCCCACAATGACTGCTGCTGGCACAACATATAGCCCTCAACCCCATGGGACATTCCAGCAATCCCACTGAGGAGGGCCCACAGTGGAATGGGGGCAGGGAGGAGGAAAACAGAGGTACCAACACATAATTTGTGCTTACCAAGTTTCTACTTAATAATAAAATTATATTTTAAAAAAACCAGGAGAGAAAAAGAGTGACTCCAAGTCCCCAGCAACACTGAGAGCTGTTGGAAGCCACATCGCAAGATGGCTGGAGCCTGGAGCCTGGAGCCTGGAGCCTGGAGCCTGCCCCATGTTCCACTTCTGGTCTCCAAGGCCAGCTCTGGGTCTCTTCCTGTGTGAGATGGCTGCACTAGTGCACTATGGCTGAATCTGTCATGAGTGAGTGAAGGTGGACATGAGCTGAGGTACGTATACCACAAGGAAGCTCTCAGAAGCTGGACAAGTATTTCCAGATCACAGTAGCCTTCAGAGATTTAGATCTCTTGCCAGGATGTCAGCCATCATCCAATGTCTTGTTGGTGGAATTGGGTTGTCTCTGGCTCTCTCACTGCCTTCTGAAAGATACAAACAGAATCTCCATCTGAGAGTGAGGTCAATATAGGTTAAATGAGACAGCATTGCTATTTTGGCTATTTTGGGGGTAGCCTCTCTGTAGCTTCACAAAGGGCCCAAATGAAACCTATGAGAAAGTGACAAGATAAATAGGAGACCAATCACCACAGCAAGTCTGATAACCCATGAAAGGTCAATGGAGACAGACAACAAGGATACCCACCACAACCCAGGGCAAATATCCAGAATCATTTAAGATCTCAACAATGAAACAGACTCAAAACTCACCCACTATGACTCAGGGAACTGAGGGGAAGAGGGGACAGAAAGATTGTAAGAGCCATGGTGGGAGAGAATATTCAGAGACATTACCCCCTTGGCAACAATACTCAAGGGGGAAGGAAAAAAAAAAGAAAGAAAAACTGGCTACCTCTTTTGCAGTTCATAACCCCCTAACCTATGGACAGATCCAGTACGCGCACCAAGGAAGGACCCCAGTGGGTAGGGGACAGAGAGGAGGGAAACGAGGACACATGCACAAGATTTTCTCATACAATATATATAATTATTCATAATAAAGATATTAAAAAAAGAAGAAGGTCCCACCTCTTGGGAGCTTCCTTGGAGATGCAGCAGCATGAGTGATTCATTTTATCCATTGTTGTCTGGATTCTCAACCTGACCAGCCTGGGTGTGGTGAGACCTCACTGGGCTCCTCAATCACCATTGCAGTCTGGTGTGGAAGGTTCCTGGTGCTGTGAGGACTGGGGTTATCTCTTCTCTACTTCTTGGATTAATGCCTTCAGAGCCTGTGGACTCAGACATGGAGGCACCTCACATCATGCCCCATCTGAGCTGCTTGACCTTTCTCAGTGGTGTTGGCCACATCGGTCCGAAGTACAACCAAGGAACCGAGTCAAGGGAAGACTACCAGGAAACTTCTATTTCAGACACCCTATTTTATTATTGCTGTTTTAACTGTCTGTAGTAAACAGAGTAAAAATAATAATTTTCCTATTATTTGGTGACTACCCACCCAAAAGACTGAAGCGATAAAAAAATGCAGTCTGAAGAGTGGGGAGGCACCTAGAGCCTCTCCTTACTAGCTCCTCAAACTGTCTTAGACCATGTGCCTCCCCTGATTTATCCAAGACCTTCAGACTCTATCTGAGAGGCCAACGGGAAGAAATGTTCAACAGAAAATGCATGATACAGCTAAGAGGGCAGCCCTGGTGCCTAGCTCTTAACCTGTTTATGACATTCCATCTGAGAACTGGAATGCCACCAGCGCTGAGACTGCTTGTCTCCTTCACGACATTTTCTAGCTTGAGGTTTTTAAAAAATTTTTGAGTGTGTGTGTGGTGTGTGTGTGTGTGTGTGTGTGAACACAGATGCCATGGTGCACATGTGGATGCCAGAGAACAACCTTGGGTTTCAGTCCTTTCTTTGCACTTTCTTTGAGACAAGGTCTCTCTTTATTGTTCACCAGGATCTTTGGTGTGGCGGTTTGAATGAAATGTCCCTGTAGGTCTCGTGTGTTTTGAATACTTGCTCCCCAGCTGGTAACAATTAGTGAAGGTTGTGGAGCCTTTGGTAGGTGGTGACTTTCTGGAGGAAGGCAGACCTTAAGGTTTATTGGTCCGGGACACTAGGTGTTCAGAAACAGCTCACTCAGATGATTTCCTTCCTGCTGTTGTGACAAGATATGACCCCCCAGCTTCTTGCTCTGCCATGCTTTCCCCTCAAAACTGTAAGCCTGAAATAAACCCTTTCCTCCCATAAGTTGTTTCTGATCAGGTGTTTTGTCCCAGTAATAAGAAGGTAATTGCTACAGCTGGTGTGTGAGCTTCTTGGGAATTCTCCTGTATGTCTACTTCCCATCCCACCACAAGGCATGCTGGGATTAAAGGTGCTCACTATAGCACCCAGCTTTACATGAATTTTGGGGATCTGAATTCAGGTACTGATTCTTCTGCAGTATATACTTTACCTGCTGAGCCATCTCTCTTGCCCAAGCTTGAGTTTTAAGAATTTTTTATTGCTAGGATAAATAGAATGTACCATTCTTTTCTAATTTGTTTTAGAATGTAATTGATTCTTTTTGTTTATCATATAGCCAGCAACTTGTTAAACCACCTTATAAATTATAATAAACTTATACTTATCTGGAGTTTTCTGTGAATATAATAATAGCACCCTAGACTAACGATAGTATGATTTTTTTGTCTTTATTATCCATAATTGCATACATTGTATGGGCAAATCTTATGATGATACCGCCCTTCCTTCCTCCCAGTGTATTTTAAGTATCTTTAAGAAGGTTATTTTCCAAATTAATTGATGAAACGGGAGCCAAAAACCTAGTTTCAGTTATCACGAGTTTAATCTTATGTGTGGGGTATGCTTTTCTTTGATACTAACAGATAATGCATAGTTTAACTAAAACATTATGAAGCTATTAAATATTTATTTAGTACTGCCCCAAAATTATTGTTGGGAACAAAACTCATTGATTTTTTTTCCCAGCTTCACATGGGCCAATATATGAAAGTTAATAATCTAGTTAATAATCTAGTTAATAGTCTAGGTGGAGATGAAGGAAGAAACAGAGAGAGAGGTGGGGGAATTGTGGCATGCATAATTAGTTTATAGTAAATGTGACAAGGTCATGACGACATAAAGAACACATGGGAGAGTACGGCCAAAGATTCCAGGTTTGTACAATGAATGGATAGTGACATTCACTGAGTTAGGGGACACTGAAGAGGACCCGATTTGGAGAGTAGGGACAGGGGCACAGCCGTGAGCTTGTTTGTCTGTTTTGATTTTGAGATACTTTGGAGTCAGATAAGGAGGAATGTAAGCTGGCAACTGAATTCATGGCTTGGAGACCCTGCTGGACTCGTCTGCATGTGACTGACAGCAGTTGGTGGTTTAGATGAAATGGCCCTGGGGGGGGGGGGGGGAGAGAACAGAGGAAGAAGAGGAGAGAGACTTAGAAGGATCCAGGGAGCAGTGGCAATGCTTAATGACCAGGTAGAATAGGTAGCAATGGAGATGCGAGAGGCCACCTGGGTGAGCACCATGTCTTAGGAGCAAGGAGAATGGAATGTTTAAAGAGGAGGGAAAGTCAGCAGTGTCCAAGGCAGCTGAAAGGTTGAATAAGACGAGGACTGACAAACGGCATTGGATTTAATGATATTTTAATCAGAAACATTATTCAGAGCTGTTTGTGAAATCATAATGGTTGAAGAGGAAATGAGAAAGTGTGTGTGTGTGTGTGTGTGTGTGTGTGTGTGTGTGTGTGTGTGTGTGTGTGTGTGTAGAGGCCAGAGGACAATCTCTGGT